>PVKS010003434.1:0-103763 GCA_004027875.1 Aplodontia rufa | reverse complement strand
GAAACTTCACTTCCTTCATGAAGTGTTTTTAAAGATAATTTTGTTCCCTTAATTGTTAAATAGGACTGTCACAGCTGGTTTTAAGGGAAACTGAGTTATTTTCCATCTATTATTTTTTTAAATCTTAATGGGCAATTTTAATCCTTACAGTCTCTGATTAAGATGTATAAATCAAATACTTTATACTGACAAGATTTCTTGTTGGCCTCCTCTATGCCATGCTGATAAAAGAAGAAATCCTACCCTAGGGTTCTGGGGGTAGCTGAACACACAACATACCACCCTGAACAGATGAAATGAACAATGGTTTATTAGTCAGTCAGACTTACAAGGCAGGGCACGATGACACACCACATTATGCAGGTCTATGTGGGAAATACACTTGGGAACAGAATGAAAATGCAGAGGATATGGGGGAAAGCTATATAGTAACCAGAGCACGCGGTGACCCCTGGTTCCTGCAGGGGGATGTGTTTGACTAATTTGATTAGTTTTGCATTCTGGCAGGGAGGTGAAAGATGTGAGGTTGAGCACCACGCAACTGGCCTGACAGCACATGAAGTTTTAGGACTCACAGTACAATTAGCCCCCTTGAGACTTTGACCTGAAATCTACACCTTAGTGATGACATATCTTGAGAGAGAAGTGTTTAGGACATGGGAGAGGATTAGGAAGGTCACAATTGTGAGTAATAAGCTTTCAGAGCCCATGAAAACTACTATCCCCATTTGCTTATCAAGTCACTGAAAAAAGATATCTGAGAACTGTGAAGCCATAGGCATGTTTTTAAATATTTAGAAAACAATATGCATTATTCATATATTTGCTGTCATTATTTTCATGAGTTGTAGGACCAGTCCAGGCTTACTGATCCACATGCAATAGGAGGCTCCAATATGGAGGACACATACCAGTCCTGGCAGTTAGGTGGTCAGCAATTTGAACTTTAAATACCTACTTCTTGTTTGCAAATCAGGACAATTAAGGAAGCTGTGTGTTATTGAGGTAGAGAATGCATGTGTCTAAGGTATGTGACCCTATATTAATCAATGCTGGTGGTAATAATGAAACCCATCAGGGCAAGCACTTGCTACCCTGTAACTTAAATATGAATTCTTTGAGAAGATCCTTATGCCTCTTGACTAAACCAGTTTCCAGGAGACTGTAGGGGAGGTGGAAGTTCTACCAAATGCCTTCTTGAAAAGTACCAGATTGTATGTTCTGAGAAGCAAAAGAAGTACCTAGGTGACTCTCAGTAGTGTGTGGCTGTGCAGGGGACAAGGAGAGACCTGTGAGATATTGTTTTATGTCCTTAGACTACAGAGAAACATTTATTACCTTGATTTAATTTCTGGGTCCCTGTAAACCAAGATGTTCCCAGAGTTCTTCAGCCCAAAGTGGGAAGAAATTCATGGAAACTGGTCAAGAGTGTATAAACATGCACAGAATGGACATTGTGTTTCCCAGGACTAAGATGACTACCTACATTTTGGACAAGTATTCTGGTGCTTGGGTCTCATTCATTATTAGGGAAATGCTAGTTGAGGGTGGAATGCAGAACCTTCCACAGAGCTGCTCCATCTGTGTAGAGTCTATGAAACTCCACTGCTGATCACTCAGCTTATTTCAAGAAGCATCTCACAGAAGTAAGGGATCTGGGGGAAGCATGATCTGTCTCATCTAGAAGAAGACTGAAGACAAGGTAGATCGTTCACATGAGACAGTCCAAAGGGCCCAGGTTGGCTCCTTCTGAAGCAAGGAAGCCTCTGCAGCCATTCTGGGCTCGTGAGATGTTGCTTCCCAAGGCATGTGGGCAGCTGGGTATGGAGGATCATGGGCTTAGGATCTGTTAGAGACTCTGTTTCCAGAATCTCCAACGATGTGACCAACAATTGCCACTCTGATGGCACAGGGCTTAGGAGCACTTTGATATATCAGAAGCCCATAGACAATTCATGGCCACCACAGATGGTTCAGAGACCTTGGGAAGCACAAGAATGAAAAAAAAGTCCTAAAGTAACTTTCTGAAATTAACTAGGAAAGAGAAAAATTCCTCATACTTTCTATCAGCAAGACATTTTTCTTTTATTGGTTAGGTTTAAAGAAAAAAACTTCATTATGTATGTACCTATAAGCTAACTTGGAATAAAGACATTAATAGTGAAAAAAAAAAGTAAATACCCACTTCCTCCACTCTCATTCTACTGCTAAAAAAGAACGAAGAGGAAGAAATATTCCATTTAATCTGCATGACTTCCACAGCTATAAAAATAGGGAAAGACATCATGTCCTTATATTTCCCAGCAAGCAAACTAAATAATATCTTTGTAGAAACTCAGGGCTGACTCAAGTCTTGGAAAATTGGGCTCCTATTTTTATTAATCTGAAAAAAGTTTATAGTAAAAGAAAATTATTCATTTTATGTAGGCTGCTAAAAGTTAGGTTCATCCTAGTGATTTGTGTATGACAAGATGATTATGAAAGAAATAGGAAAAGGAAGAATAAAAAATAGGAAAATCTTAAATTATACATATGAAGTATTCTCCATCAAAACTTGTTATGAATTACCAGTTTCACAGTATGTCTCAGTGAGAGGAGCATTATGGGAATCTGGCTTCAATGAATATTTATGGAAGGGGACTATCCCACACATTGCAGAATGTTTCAATATCATCTTGAAGTATCTGTAGTTCCCCACACAATTCTCCAACACATCTCTAGGTAAATTGGAGAGGCGTAGAGCCGCAGTGGTCAATAACTGTATAAAGAATGTGGTCAACAGCACTAATCATCAGGGAAATGCAAATCAAAACTATACTGAGATATCAACTTCTGCCAAGTGGATTTGTGATAAATAAACATGTATGGTCTGTAAGCCAAGGCTTTTATACTATTTGTTGTAGAATCTCAAATGAATTAAGGCATTAACCATTTTCTAGAATACTACCATGTAGTTTATAAGATTGGAAAAGCTCTGTAACTAAAGATTTTACATGTTTTTGTTACTAAATATTTTAGACAGTATTGAAGCTTAGATTATTAAAAAAAGGACACATTTTGATAATGGAGTCTTCACTAGTGTCAAAGAATTACTGACACCAGATAAAAGTTTAATGTTTTAACTGTGTATATTATGTCACTACTGAATTTTCTGTTTTTCAATTTGTGTTGATTAAGTAGAAAACTGATTTACTGTCACAGGATTTCTTGTCATTTAAAATAATATGATGAGGGCTGGAGTGGGGTGGCTCAGTGGTAACTGTGCTTGCCTTGCATGGGTGAGGATGCAGGTTTAAACCCCAGCACCAAATACACAATGAACTGTCGAAGCAACAAAAGACACATGAAAAACTAAATAAAACTGATTCTCTCTCTCTCTCTCTCTCCCTCTTTAAAAATAATAATATGATGATGAGATCATATTTGCTGGGATTCTCGGTTTTAAAATCTTCTACCAATTCCTGAAAATATCACAGGTTTTCAATAGAAATTGGAAAAAGTGTATCTTGGGATAATTTATTTAAATGGAACATGATCCTTTATGATGTCACCATGAAAGATGCTGAGGATACCAGAACAATGAGGGCATATTTTGTTAGGTACAGTATAAATGCTTTTCCTTACCCATCAAGATTTATCATTATGCAATTAAAATATAATTTAAGAGTTTTTCATAGCTACATTTAAAATATATGATATGTAACAAGTGATATGTGAAATTAATGTTAATATATTCTATTCAGTAGAACATATCAACAGTATTATTTTTCACTGATAATCTACATATCACAATAATTATTAATGAAATATTTTAATAGTTTTTCTTTCTATTGCCTTTGAAATCTATTATGTATTCTTCACTTATAGCACACCTTAATTTGGACTAGTCACATTTCAAGTGCTTATATGTGGCTATTGCTACCTCATTGGATAGTGTGACTTTAAATAGTATTACTATAAAGTAAAGGAAAAAGAACCAATGGGTAAAATAAATGGAAAGGAAAAGGGAGAATAGTTAATTTTCAAAGTCAAATATGTTTCTAATGTTCATATCACTAAAAGAATGCTTCAATTTCCTGCACAGACTTGACCTGATTAAATCATAGTACCTTTTCTTCAAGGGCATAGGAGATGGTGAGTGGACAAAGAAGAGAAAAGCTTTGTGCTCCCCTAAAAGGCAACATACTACACCAAATATATTTGAGGGGTTAAGGTTTTAGTTCAACGGTGGAGATGGCACTTAGAATGAGCAAGCCTCTGGCTTTGATCCTCAACACTACACAAAGAGAAAAAACACACTAATTAAAATGTTTGGATAATAAGGCATACTATCAGCCCCCTATCATAGATTGCTTCAATTAATTTATAAGATGATAAACTCAAACTCTAGTAATAAGAATTAATACAGCTCTAAAGTTCAACTGTAAACAATGACAGATTAATACCTACAGATTTTAGGCATAATCACATAGCTCAAATGCCAAAACACATCATCATGAAACAATAAAAACAAAAATTTACCTACTTAAGTTTATGTGTAAAATTGAATAGAAGTACCATTTGGAAGTACCAGAACAAAACATGGCAATAATGAAGTTCTTCAATATCTCAAAAACTCTTCCAAAAAATCAAAAATAAAAATATGATTTAAAACACAGCAAAACAGACATGAAACAACACAAATGAGTTCTTCAACTCCCACAGATGATAAGAAGTCCCACAAAGCCCCAGAGTACTAGTGACTATGTTTAACTAAACACTAGTATTAGGAAAGTGCAGACCAGATGGTTTAGTGCAGGGCAAAGCCAAGAAAGTACACTACTGACTCGCCTCAGGAAGAAATGCCAAAAAAGGGAAGACCCCTTCATGACTCTAAAAACTACCAGAACGCTGGGAAAATAATATCCTCCAACTTACCAATGGGTTCAGAAATCTTTTCACAAGTTTCTGAGGAACATGCTGTGTGGGTTAGTGGAGAAGTTTGAGAATACTGAGCAGATACTACATGGAGAAAAACAAAGCCTCAGTTCAAGGAAATACTACTGGGAATCAAAAAGTAACTAAGCAGGACAGAGCACTGGAGCAAAGGAAGCAAGAATGTTTGAAGAACTATTAAGGAAAGGGAGGGGAAAATCCTAGAAACATGGAAAATTCAGTTAAGAAAATGAAAGGATAAAAAGGTGAAACAATAAATATAAAACCTTTGAAGTGCCAAAAGGAAAGTCAAAAAATGGAGCAGAAAAATATTCAAAAAAAAAAAAAAAGCAAACAAAAAACTGTCCGGAAAGTACTTTTAAATCTACATATACAATATGTACACTGAGTAACTGAAGTTTCTCACCCACAACATCAAACATGAAGTGCATCCTGATGTAACTATGACATTTTAAAGAAAAAAAAAAAGACTTTAGGCATCCAGATCCCAGAAAACCAAACCTATGGATGTTGCTTATAAGGGAGAGAAATCAAAGTGGCATTAGATTTTTTACATCACAGCCTATCTTCCATATCCACAGATACAGATCCATCAGTGCATTCAACCAACTGCAAATGAAAAATATTTAGGAAAAAAATGTATTTATAAATATTTTCAGGGTTTTTTGTTATTATTCCCTAGACAATACAACATAATATCTATTTATATAGCATTTAGATCGAATTAGGTGTTAGAAGTAATCTAGAGATGGTTTAAAAAACCTGTAGGGCTATCGATAGCATTTTCTGTAAGGTACTTAAGCATCCACAGATTTTGATATCTTTTATAGCTTAGATTTAGAATGTCTCCTAAAGACCCATGGGTCAAAGGCTAGACACCCACCTTATTGCTGTAGGAACTTGTAGAACCCACAGGAGGTGGGGCTTAGAGGAAGATATTAGGCCACTGGAAGCATACTCTCAAAAGGAGCTTATGGTGTCCTGGTCTCTTCTCTCTCACTTTTCCCCCACATGATTCCACCACAGACTTATTACGGCTGCTTTGCCACAGGCCCGATCAACCATGGACTGAAACTTCTGAAACCTTGAGCCAAAATTAAACTTCTCTCTTTAGAAATTGATTATCTAAGGTTACAGAAATAGAAAACTGCCTAACACAGAACCCATGGGAGATCTTAAAGCCAATCCATCACAAATATCGACAATCATCTTATGTTCTAAGAAATGATGAAGCAACATTTTCAATATTCACAAGAAAGCATAAGCCCTGAATTTTTAAAATCTAGCCAAACTGTCCTTGAAGTTTTACCACTAAGGAACTGCAAAGAACATGTAGCAACACAAGGGATGCTGTATTTATCAGCCAATGATATAAAAATGTTAATAGCAAATCTTTAAGTATATAGTTACCATAATAACATTTTTAAAAAGTGTTGTAAACTGCATTATATATTTAAATAGCAAATTGTATAAACTCCATTATATAGAAATAATAAAATTATCAAAATAAAGAAGAGAAAAATCAGGTGGAATTAAATTAAGTTTACTGATTGCCTTAGAAGTATTAACTGTGTTAAATAAAATTAGTGGCCTTTAGTCTGAAACTATCTCTGTATTTTGAGTTCCTACATCACAAACCACAACCTATCTAAGTAAAATGAAATTTAAATTAAAAGTACAGGAAACAATCAAATTTGAGCCAATAATTAGCAGTCAGGTTTCTGCCATACAAAGCAAACCACTCGTCATATCAGGCCATAATAAAGAAAAAACCTAGCTATAGCCAAGAAGGTGAATTCTCTATTTCACTTCTGTGTCCAACCTATCAAAGCAAAGTGCTCCTGCTAATGTGTGGAATCATTCACAAATCATTCTTTACTCCAACAAACTCTGTTACATTTAATTTGTCTGAAGCTTTCCTTTTAAGAACTCAAAGTGTTATCTCTTGCATATGCCAAATCTGGTAATAGAAGCTTACTAAATGCAGCTTACAGTACAGTGCTTTCTAAGTCTCCTGCTCAGCTCTTGTTGAGGGATTGTTTATCACTAGGACCTGGGCATGGTTGGACTTTTCTTTCTCTCTCCACTTTGTCGTCTGTGGCTTTCAGTGTCCTTTGCCTGGTAGTCATTCCTAAGAACTTATTCATAGTATACATTTCATGAGCTGTTCTTGAACATTTGAAAAAATGCATTTACTGCTCTCACATTGGCTCCAGAGTAAAAAAAATATAGATTTAAAATTCTAGATTCAAAATAATTTTTTCCAATGTTTACACTTGCTCTGTTGTTTTTACTGATAAGCTTACTTGTCATTTCTTTATAAGTGGTCTATTTTGTGATTTATTTTTTCTCCTGTCTGGAATAATTCAGAATATTCTATTTAAAATTTGTGAGTCAGTTGGATCTTTTTCAGTGATTCTTGCCCACATATCATTTTTAAATCCCAGTTCTGTCCTTGACTTGAAATTTTTATTTTCTTCATTTTACTTTCTCATTTTCTGTTTTACCCCCATGGAGTTCTTATAAATTATATATTGGACTTTCTCAACTGATCCCCCTCTCTTCTATCTCTGTATATAAGGAGATGTTCTGAGGCTGAAATTTGCAAACTTTTTATTGATTATTATTGATAGTTTCTGTCTTTAATGCCCAGATTTTTCCTACCCTGTTACTTTACTTTTTAATATAAAATTATCTTTTATAGATGTAAAATCAATTTAAACTTTTCTGTGGTACTAAACTGAGAAGTTTCCTATTATTTTGAGATTGTGTCCACTAAATTATTTCTTTATTTTTTTCTGGATATCAAAAGTAGGGCATTGTGTTCTCTACCACTGGGTTCTAATTCTAGCCCTCCTTAAATTATTTTTAATTTTCTATTTATGTGGCTCATCAATTAGATGAGTGTGAACAGGTAGAAGGGTAAGTATTGAGTTCCTGCAATGATAATCACAGATAGACAGACAGACTGACTCTACTAGTAAAACTAGAGAACTTTTTTGGAATACCTTTTTCTGAAAATTATCTCTAAACATTCAGAATCATTTCTTTTTCACTCAAAATCAGTTTATCTTTTAAAATTTCACATATTTATGAGGTACAGCATGATAGTTCAGTACATGTACACAATGTGTAAGTTTAAAATTGAAATGATTAGCATTTCCATTTCCTTAAATATGTTTCACTTCCTGTGTAAGGAAGCTCTGAACTCCTCTCTTCTGGCTATTCATAACATATATAATAAATCATTGTAAATTATAGTCACCTCAGTGTGTTCTAGATCATTGTGCTTGTTCCTTCTATCCAACTGGTACCCCTTTGCCAGCTCTCCCCTATCCCCATTACTACCTTCCCTTCCTAGCCTCTAGGGACCATTATTTTACTCTAGACTTCTATGAGATCAACTTCTTTAGCTTCCACATATAAATTTAGTTGTTCAAATGAAAGTCTAATTTTTAAAATAAATTTCTAGATGATTCTTATAATCAACCTAATTTGAGAAACATTAGTTCAAGCTTCCAGACCTAGGTAAACTAAAGAAATGTAATTACTGGGCCAGTTTTTTTCAATTTGTATTCTATAATCCTGCAGAAGAGTAACATGATATTTTTTTTCTTTTTTGCTGGTTTTTTTTTTTCTTTATACATAATCTCCTGGTCCATTTCAGAATTGCTAACACAGACTATCTATAGATGATAACTGAAAATCTGTCACATTGAGCGTTTTCTTTAAAAAAAAAAAAAAAGAGTGAAAGAGAATCAATTTATTTTTTCGTCTATTTTTTGTTTCTCTGACACTTAGCTGTGTATGTGGTGCTGGGGTTCAAGTCTGGGTCTTTGTGCATGCCAAGTAAACACTCTACCACTGAGCCACCACTGCTCCAGTCCCCATATTAAGTTCTTAAGTGAATCACAGGCACACAAGTATCTGAAACTCTCTGCTGTAGTGGAACTCAGGGCTCACCCCAACTGTGAGGTCATATTAATAATCTCACCCTGAGGAGTATAGGGGTATAGGGGACATTAGCCAAAGACAATCAGGATAGACAATGCTGTTAGAATGGAGCATTCATAATGAGGAGGAAGGCATTGGAAGTTGTCCCTCTTTAACACGTCCTCTGAGCCACATTCATGGAATGCTCCCTTTAGATGATGATTTTTCTATCCTTCTTTTAAGTCCATGTTATTTTGGAATTCTTTGATCATCTGTTGATAAAAGTTAAACTTCAAGGATTAAATCCAATAAATGTTTATTTGAAAAATTTTTAACTGCTAATGTGTCCAAACAGAAGGGACAATTCAACAGGCTTATATACCCTTTCAAGAGTCAATGCGTGCACACTTCTTTCTTTTTTTTAAGACAGAGAGAAAAAGAATCAATTTTATTTAGTTTTTCATGTGACGTTTGTTGCTTCAACACTTTGTTGTGTATGTGGTGCTGGGGTTCAAACTCGGGTACTTGCACATGTCAGACAAGTGCCATAAATGCTAAGCCCTACTCCAGCCCTACACATCTGCTTTTATTTATGATTCTATATGTGTATTATCTACAGCCAACATTTTCACATAGTTTTAAAAGTGACTATTTCCATTTCTCTTTGCATGAATTATTTAGCTTTAGTTTTATAAAGTAATATAAAGTAGTGGATATTTAGTATGAAAGAACCCATTACAAAACCATGTGGTGGTCTAATGAAATACTCTTGAAAAAAATTATTACTTGACAGGTTAAGTCTATTATTGCTGACCACACAGAAAAATTCGATTATTACGTACTCTTACAAAGAAAATACTGTTTAAGTCAAGTAAAAAACTAGGGGCTGGAGCAGTGGCTCAGCTGTTACGGCACTTGCCTGGCATGTGCAAGGACGCGAGTTCAAACCCCAGTACCACATACATAACAAGGTGTTGGAGCAATGAAGGCCACATGAAAAACTAAAAAAATTTGATTCTTTCTTCCTCTCTCTCACTGTCCCCCTCTCTTAAACAAAAAAAAAAAAAAAAAGCAAAAAAATCAAGAAAGCAAAACGGTTGTGCAATATATAAAAGCAATAAATCATAAGGTTTTTTTTCTGAAAAAGGAGTGGACAGGGATGGAATTAAATTACTGGGCGATTTCATTACATGGAAATACAGCAAATAGACTTTCTAATTTACAAGTGTAAGGAGGCAAACACAGAACTTGAATTTCTACAGTTGCAGTCAGAGATATTCTCAATTTGGGATAATTGTCACATAGTCTGTTCTTGTGGATCCCATCCTACTGACATCAGTATCTCTTCTCTAATTCCAGAAACTTAAGTCCTTCTCTAGAAATATTATTGTTTTCTATAGGTGAGATAGTTTGAGGTTATTCCTTACTCTGGTGTTCTTAGCCAAGAGAAAACCCTTGTAGGAACCTGATTTGAATTTACTGAGTTTGACACTGGGATCTCTGAGGAGACAAGATTTGAAAGAGGATCTGCCAGGTCTAGAGCAGAGGATGCTCTTCACAAAGAACCAGCCTTTTCAGCAGTGATTTATTAGATGCACACAATGAAAGAACTCAAGGCCAATCTTTGATAACAGCTGTCAGCAAGTAAGAAGCTTGTCTCTTGAGGTGATGAACTTCTTAAGAGACAACAGTGGTTAATTAAGAACATGACTTCCAAAGTCAAGTCTTGGTCCTATCACCGCTTATAAAACATTTATTTCTACATTCAAAATATAACAATTTTAACATCTGTAGCCATCTACACTGTCATACGTCCTGGTCTGAGTAACTGTCATTGTCACTTAGCTTCATGAAGTCTTTTATTTTCTTGGTTATACTCCAACTGCCCTAAAATATACTTTCAGCACAGCATCCAAGTGACTTCTTTGAAAGTCAAGAAGATTTACATCATTCCTGTGGTTAGAGATCCCTATTTCACTGAGAATTAAGACCCACCCTGTTGCCTCCCTACTTCATCCTCTGTCTTATAAATTGCTCTCCCCATTACCCATCACGTCCCTGAACATGAGCCTCTGCATTGCACCTTAAACACCTCAGAGACGATTCCCATCTTAGGGCCTTTCTACTAGCAGCTTCCTACGTTTAGAATACCCTTCCCTTTATTATATGTATCATTCATTTCCTCACCAAATTTTGGTCTTTTCTTAAATATAACCACATAAGGCCTACCCTGAGCATTCTATCAATATTGTACCTGCCACCTCTTCCACTGATCCTGCTGTACTATTTCCATAGCACATAATGCCTTCTAACATATTGTGTAAGTTATATAGTAATTATTTATATTTGTTTTTGTATATCTTTCTTCCATTAGCAAGACTATGATTTATATTAGGCCAGGGACTTTTGTTTGAACAGGCTCAAAGGATCCCTGTTACTATTTTTTTAATGTATTGGTTCTTTTCTAAGATATACTTGACATAAGGTTATACAATGACATAATTATAAAAGCATGGAATTTAACAGGTTTTAATCCATTCTCCAGTTTTCCCCTTCCCCTCTCTTCCTTCCATCCCATTTTTTTAACTCATACATGACAATAGGATATATACTGACATATTTATAAATGCTTGGAGTGTACCTTGTTTTAACTCAGTTTCCATTATTTCCCTTTCTCCTTTCTCTAACCTGTTCGTTTTAGATATACTTGACAATAGGAAAAACATTGACATTTTTATAAAAGTGTGCTGTTTAACTTTTTCTAATTCAGTCCCCAGTATTGCTCCCATCCCCTATCACCACATTCTCTTCTACTTTTTTGGTCTTTGTTATTTACTAGTAGGTTTTTTTTTTTAATTTAGTGACTCATTGATATACATATTGATGAGATTCATTATATGTTCATATATGAACATGAAAAAGTTGAGTCTGATTCCTTTCATGAACTTTCTTTATTTTATTCCTCCTTGTCCATTTCCTTACCCTTTGCCTATTCCTGTTATTATTTTAAACATTTTTGATAAACTTTAATTATTTTCAGAACTGTTAGAACCAAAAATGGTTACAAATGCTAACCATCATTTTATATAATTCCTAAAGTTTTCAGTTTATACTCACCTCTATATAATGATTAAAATTCAATTTAATAGGAAGTTATCAATGCAGTCACTTTTAGTTTCTTTTCATGCTGCTAGAATTTGGGCAAGTATCCCCCAAAGGTCTGTGTTTTAAAGGTGTGGTTCCCATCCTATGGTGCTCTTGGGAGTGGTAGAGTTGGGGCCTCCTGAGAAGTCTCCCAGTTATATTAGGGTGTGCCCTTGAGATATTAGGACTCTGGCCCTCCTCTTCCTGTCTGTTCCTTCCCTGCTGTCTTTCCATTGCTGTAGCAAATTAATTAGCTGTAGACAAAAAGTTAATGGAAGCAAGAAACCATGGACTGAAATCTCTGAAGCCATCAGCCCAAACAAACGATCCCTCCTTATAAGTTGATTATTTCAAGTATTTTGTAACAGGGATGAGAAGCTGAGCAATACATATGCTTTGCTTTTTCCTCACTGGAATTATTGTCAATTGTACAGTCAATATTATGTTTAATACTTTCTCATCTTTTTTAGCTGTCTGACTATAGGACTCACCTTCTGTAGATGACTTTCTGGTCTAAATTATATGACTAAATACACCCTTCCTCATGTATGCAAATTCAAAGGTCTCCACAATTATATTTTATCCTTTGAAATGTTATCTCTATTAATTAAAGTTGCATATGAAAAAGCAGCACCCCTTACTGCTTCTCATAACCAAGGAATGAAATTGTTACAAAGGCAGTGCAAACATCCCTTATGTGTTCCGTTTTGATAGACTAAGACTTGCAGGAGTTGTCTGAATATCTTAAGTTAACAATAAGCACAATATTTTCCCTGTCTTTTGAATTATGTTAGAAAAGCATTAAGCTTCTCCTCCATCTAGCTAGCCGATCTTGCAATAATACCACTTTGCTTCCTCTCTTCATGGTCCCTCAATCATAACCTGCCCTTCAGGATTCTGCAGGTGTTTGTACCTGCCACCCCATGCTCCTTTTATGTCAGATTCTTTTGAGAAATGATTATATCCTTCTGCTGACATATCATCACCATGACTTTCATCTCATTATGTATCCACGTTACCTAATATATCATGTTCATTTCCTTTCGTTAAAATGTAATGCTTTCTCACATTCTGAGAGGCTAAATTCTCTATAGTGTCCTCCTGAAAATTATTAGGCGCTGCCCTTCCAATTGTTCTCCTTTTGTAAAGAAGATAGGAGAATTTCACAATAGAATGTATTTCTATCTCTAGCCATGAATCTATCATTTCATTTTAAAATATCACAATTTATATCCAGATATCCAAACTTTGTTATCCACATCTTGTATGCAAAGAGTTGTTTAATTTTAATGTATTCTTTAACATTTCACAATTATAAATTTAAACTTGATTGATATTATAATTTTACAACATCAGTATTTCCAATTTCAATACTCACTTTAAAACATCAAAAGTGAGGAGAAAACAGGTAAGAAAAAGTTAGTATCATGTAAACGTGTTCAAAAAGAAAAAAGGAAAGAAGTAAATATAGTATTTTAGTAATTGTTCAAAAACTACTATTATGAAATATAAATGCAGTGCCTGTGCTAATGGAACTATTTACACTATTAAAAACCTTTCAGATTCACGTTACTTAGAATAAATCACGATGCAACTATCAAACGTGTAGAAATTAATTATGGGAGGAGAGGTGTGATACCAATATTTAAATAATTTTATTTCAGAGAATAATGAAGCAAAATCCTCTTTCATAAAAGCAACCTATCACTGACATGTTTTGTTTCTTACATGTGAAAGAATAAGTGATAAATGGTAGACTTAGGGTTCTCACTGCCTATGTTCACCTTGAGTCCCAAAGACCTTCAATTTTCAAATCTATTATCTCAAGCACTTTGCTTGTTTCATGGTATTCAGAATTCAGCAAGATATATTAAACATTTTGTTCTGCTTTATTGAATTGAATATACTAGTTTAATTAGTTCGATAATAAATTATATAGACTCATACTTCTGGAAAGAATCAAAGACATTGTCTACTCCACCAAAATAAGCCTTTGCTAAATGCCTATTGTATCTTGGCAGTTACATATGGTGTGAATGAGGGGGAAAGACTCATGGGTGACCTTGAGAAGGTACCCAAAGTAACTTAGACTATTTAATTTCTGAGCAAGTGAGAGACCAGCGTGCTTTAAGAGTCCCTCAATCTTTTCTTGTTGATGGCTGTACCTTTCTGCCTGCTGCATACTGTGAGTTTTGAAAGTACACAGAAACGGAATCCTTTTTGCTACCAAACACTGGAAACTGACAGACATGATTCGACTTTGTGGTTTTATGTGTTTTATCAAGCAGTGACATCATGACAGATGAGAATGTTCTGCCAAGGAAAGTCAAAATTTCCTAACACTAAGGTATCCAAAGACAAATCCCATGTACTAAATGTCATTTAATCTACAATGATTTGAACATAATCCAGACCCAAAGCAAGAGAAGCAAATTCACAACAGCCAAGTTTATTATAATAAGACATTTGATTCAGAGCAAAAACACTTTCAGGATTTACAAACTATAATAAGTTAAATAAAATAGTTTGATATCTATGGCAAGGGATATGTTCTTTTGTTTTTCCACTACCATCTCATCCAATGAGGCATCAAATATCCTACCGGGAAAAACAGACAAAAGCTAATGAGCAGTACCTTGCTTTTAATATTCGTCATTTATCTGTGAATTAGAAAAGTAATATAGCAATAAGCAAATGAGTTGAATGATGTATACAGAGAACAGAGCATTCTACCAAAACTGCTTTTAAGAGATAAAAACTCTAGGATAAGTGTGTCCAAGGGGAGATTAAAGCAAGTTGACAGAGTTCCTCTGAGACAAATAGGCTTTATACTTCACAAGGAAGGGCTCTCTGTCAAGCACAGTCATTTAGATAAAGTATAATCAAACAATTATAAGATAGATATGCACTTCCCAATTTTTCTGTTAACACTTGAGCTCTTTAAAGGGTCAAATTTGGTAACAAGTTCCTTAAAGGCTGTACTCTATGGCCTGAGAAAACAATGACCCGATCTCATAAACAGGATTTAATACAGCAGAGTAAAGTCGTGATTTGGTCCTTTATTTATGAGACATGGAGGAGCAGCTGCATGGTGTGTGCCACTTTCTAAATGGGTTCCGCCTCCAGCAGTTGTCTAGACCAGATGGAAGAGTGACAAGCTCCACTTAATATGTCATAGCATCAGCATGGTTATAAAAGAGTCCCCAGCAATTCTCTTTTGAACAGAAGCCACCTGCTTACTATAAACACTACTCTTATTACTCAAACTGAAATTTTAATTTGCAACTTGCACCTGAAAAGTAGCACACCTTTGAGTTCAAAGCTGCCAGGTTGCAAATCAATCATGAGTGTTTGAAGAGTTCAAATCTCTGTGGTGGAATTTGGACAGTTTTAAAACTTTAATGTGTCCAAAGCTTGTGTGTAAATGATTCAATCCATCTTCTTTTAAAAGGGTTTTTTTTAATAATTATACTTTCAGTTGGCATCTTATCTGGCTCTTCCTTTATTCTAGAACTGTTTATTAGAAACAGATTCAGTCCCCTTTGGTTATTAGAAACAGACTCATTATGCCTTCTACTTTATCTTGGTGGCAAAGATCTAGGCTGGGAAAACTTTGGCTCTAGCCTGAAGCTGTAACTTCATCACAGAAAGGAGTGTTTCATCTGGCATTTGGGGCCCCTTGCTGTTCATTATAGGAGATCATCAGTGTCTCTAGATGCCTATGATGGTTTAGCAATAATCACATGTCTCCTAGGAGGGAAAGAAAAAAATAAAATATTGGAACTAATGCATAAATCTAAAATCAAAAATAGCAGACATCCCTAGAGCATCAATTCATATTACTGTGCTATAAATCTATTACAATGGACACAATCTTTCTGTGAACCAAAAATTTCAGCACAGGAATAAAGAAAAAGCAGGGAAAAAATCTTATTTAGATGATGAATTCTACAAGAAATTTATGATATAGCTCAGTTTTTCTATTATAGATTTTATTAGGAACCTGGAATTAAACTTGGATCCCTTCAGGATCTAATGTACAGATGATTTTTCTTGCTCTTTTTTATTTTGGCTACAAACTCACCCACTGAGCTAAGAATGCTAAATCCAGAGCATGTAAAGGATTCTTCATATAGCAGTATTTTTCAAAGGGAATGTGAGGAGGTCATCAGAGAAACTGGAGCATAACAGGCTTATAGCACATTTCTCCAGTTGCCTATCATTTAAAAACTACATATATGAACTTAGAAAGCAACTGTATTACACTATCACGTCATGTTGATCTATCTGCCTGTGCTAGGTCTTAAAGGGTTCTTTAGTCACAAATATGTAGATATGTTGTTTCTGTTTTCAATTATGTATATGTATATATTTTATAAATATATTGTAGGGGCTGGAGTGGTGGCTTCAAGGTTAGGGTGCTTGCCTGTCATGCACAAGTATACAGGTTCAAACCCCAGTACCCATGTACACAGCTAAGTGTCAGAGCAACAAAGCCATGTGTAAAACTCAATAAAAATTGATTCTCTTGCCTCCTCACTGTCCTTCTCTCTTAAAAAATATATTATAAAAATTAATAATAAATTTTAATAATAAATTAAAAATAAATAAAATTGTACATTCTATCATTCTTAATGGGTTCAAGTTGTCCACTTTAGTTCAACTAAGGGAAAAAAAGGCAGTAAAATCATTGGGATTATTATAAGGACAACTGAGTAATTAAAATGTGAATGAGGCAGTGCTACTCTGGACAGTCCTTATATTGCTGAAGTATACATTATCAAGTAATCTGCATTGCCAAGTCACACACATCAGTCCATTCATTTACACAGACATTTCTTGTACAAATCAACTGCAGAAAACATGTTTTAGAAGATGGAAATGGATCAAGTTAAATGCAAATTATTTCAATGCTCAGCTACATCACATAAAAACAGAAAAACCACTAAGAATTTTTGCCTACTCTGTCCCCTGAATTCCGAATACAGGTATTCCGAGGTCCAGGGTAAGAGATGAATTAACAGTTAATTCTAATGTAGGCATGAAAGTCACACAGTAGATTGCATTTTGATCTCCAGGATCCAGCAGCTTTCTGTGTTTGAACACATTTTTACCTTCTCCACTAAGAAAACTCCTATAAGGAACCACAACCATCATTTTGCACAAATACATAGGTGGTAACTTTCTTGCCATCATTTCACGGGAAGCCCTATTGTGCTATTCACAGCTTATAAGAGACAGAAGGATCTTAACAGACATATATTCAGAACAAGTGGTGAAAAATAAAATATTTCTCACTTATGCATTCTACCAAATAACATGAAAGCATTTCTAAATAGTATATCATATGTGTTCAAAGAATAAAATTAAAAGAACATTACTTTTGTGGGAAATAGGCAATCACACACTTAGAAAAAAATATAAGAACTGTGTTTCTCCCTAGAAAATATTACCTTAACATTTGGTATAGTATCCAGAAAGTTTTCATAAAATATGTAAAATGAGCTCCTCATTTGTTGAAATATCTCTAACAAATCTTTCTTCAAAAGGGACTTGCCTTCACAATTAAAGAAGCATTTGTTTGTCATTGTATCTTAGAAAAAAATATAAGAACTGTGTTTCTCCCTAGAAAATATTACCTTAACATTTGGTATAGTATCCAGAAAGTTTTCATAAAATATGTAAAATGAGCTCCTCATTTGTTGAAATATCTCTAACAAATCTTTCTTCAAAAGGGACTTGCCTTCACAATTAAAGAAGCATTTGTTTGTTATTGTATCTGTTTTCTTAACTTCTGAAAATGGATTTGGGACAATTTGTGCTTCTCGAATAATAAAAGCTGACAATCTCATTTCTATAGCATCTTATTGTTTGATAGTTTCAAGGTGGTTTATAAGTCATTAGCACATTCTCCTGGAATCTGTCACTTTTAAAATCCCAATTTTACAGCTGAGAAAGCAGAGAATAAAAGATTAATACAATGCTACTGATTAAATTTTGTGCAGAGCAGGACTGTTTTTGAAGTAACTCACTTTCACTTCAAAATGTTATCAAATTGGATAAGAAATGGCAAATCCGATCATAATCAGATTACTCTTTTTGCCATCAATGCAATGTTGTTACAAGTTTATAGATAAAATAAATTGCTTTAAAAATCTCAAAAAAATCTGTTTAAATTTTGGATCATTTACAGAAAATATTTGCTATGTTTTATATTTTTGTATAATTAGAAATAAACTTTGTATTTTCATTTAACTATTCATGCCTCTCTTTTGTTTTGAAGATATTAAATGAATTCAAAACAGTTCACCACATTAGCATTTATACAGTGCCAATTTAAGAATCTTTAATGTTTCATAATTCAATAGTTATCTTTTATATTATAGTTTAGAACAGCTAACATATGCAGTTGAAAACAAATTGTGAAATATTCAGTTCCATTAATGTAATCATTTAATGAATAAATTTTATAAATGTTTTTACCAAAAATATTTATAAATGAATCTGCATTGCTTATCATTTCAAGCAACATTCTTCAACTAATAAAGGTGTGTTGCCAATTGCATATTATGTTATTATGTAGAATGAGGAAGGATGGGAAATGCAGACTGCTAACTTATATGTTCTAGCTACTAATCATAAAACCAGAATATTTTAATCATTTTTACTCTATTCTAAAATTATATATTAATGTGTGCATTTGTTCTTATTGATAAGATTTTACACCAAGGAGAATAGCACAGAGTAGAGTAAAATAATAGCCTCTTTTCATTGACATTTCACCTACAGCTCGGCAAGCTCATGAAGTAGATATTGTTTTACAGAGTAATATAGAAACTGAGGCACTGAGTGATTAAAGAACCTGGCTAAGAGAATCATGAGTAAATAGCATTCAGGACTCAAACTAAAACTATGTGATCCCATCCGCATGCGTTTGATTTATGAACTTTAGTTTACATGGAAGACATGAACTTCTGACTAAAATGGAGTAAGGTTCCAGATTATCCTCCTGCCTGAAATAATCAGAAACGTTGACAAAATGCATGAAGCAATATTTTCTTTTTAAGATATTGAACATCAGGCAATGGAGAACAGTGATCCCTAAGAGATGAGAAGTGTATGACATGAGCCCACACTTGTCCTAGCTTGTTGACAAAAAATGTTTCCAGGAGGATTGAAAGGAAGGGAATGCTCATGAAGATCTGCATTCTCCTACATTTGAGGAGACAAAACTGGGAGACTAGAAATGCCAAGATAATGAGTCTGCAGGACAGAATGATAGAAAAGATTTATACAGACAGAATTCCAGACAACTTCAGAAACTATCTCTTTTATATTCCACTGCTAAAAGGGTAAAGCATGTATATGAGAAAATTCACAAGACCAGGGATAGATCTACCAGAGATAAGGACCAATATACACAGAGGAATGGAAATAGTGCTTATCCCAACCAACCAGGTTCATTCATTGGATAGAGTTCTCAGAAGGGTGTTACCTTGATAGTGGGGCAAGAATGGCCCTAGATTAGATGCTGTTATTATTCAGATAGAAAGCATTTCCCCTAAAGCTACTGTACTAGCCAATGCAGAAATGGTCAGAGATTAAATGATTAGATAATGAGAACTATAACCTTATTGGCAGATTAATGATTTGAATGAACTACTGGGTGATAACTGTAGGCAGGAGGGACATGGCTGAAGGAAGTTGGCTAGGGACATTCCATTGGAAAGTATATCTTGTCCCTGACTCCTTGCTTGCTCATTCTCTCTACTTCCCTGCTGCCATGAGCTGAGGGGTTTTCTTCTTTTATGCCCTTCTACCATGATGTTCTACCTTACCTAAGGCCCAGAGCAGTAGAGTCAGCCAACCATGGACTAAACCTCTAAAAACATGATCCCAAATAAACTTTTCCCTAAGTTGTTCTTGTCAGGTATTTTCTCTCAACAACAAAAAGTCAACCAATATACCATCTTAGTGTCAGCTAAAACGGCTTAAAAGGCAGTCTCAAAAGGATTGTATTCTTTCCATGTAAATGAACTGTTTCTTAGAGCAAAGTTCAAAGAAATCTTTAAAAGTATCTGCCAACCAAGAAAGGTAACAGGATCCAAACAAGGTCTGGTATTCAAAAATCAGTATGAGACATTAAAAGAAACAAAAATGTACCATCCAATATGATCAGGAAGCCAATCATTTAAAATTGAATCATAATGAGCACAGATAATAGAATCAATTGAAATAGATATTCAAACTCTTATCTACAAAGTTAATATCATACTTAAAGCTGAAAGACTGATTCGCCCCCAGCCAAATATGTTCACTATTACTACTTCTACTCTATGCATTCTACTGAAGTCTCTAGCCAGGATAATAAAGCAATGGAGGTAGTAGGATCACCTGAACCCAGGAGTTAGAGATCATCTGTTTTGAAAAAAAAAAAAAAAAAGAAAAGGAAAAAAATCTGGGTACTGGGGATGTTGCTCAGTGGTAGAACATATGTGACGATGTAGGTTTGATACCTCAGCAACACACACACACACACACACACCAAGGGCGGTGCAGAATGATCTGACCAGATACTTCTCCTTACAAGATATGCAAATGGCCAAGCAACACATGACAATATTGCTCAGTATCGTTAGTTATCAGGGTAATGCACGTCCCTTTCTGGGTCCCTTGGCAGGAGACCCAGTTTTGTCAAATCTCATGAGCTACTTCGGGAGTACTTGAAGGGCTAGACCACTTGGGGGTTAGTTTGAAACAAACAACTGCTAGGGATATGGAGAAGAAATTGGTGAGTGGATCACATGTAAATTGTTCACTCCAAAATTCCTGTATGACACCATTGCCAGATTCTTTCCTTTATATTACACCAAGAATAAATGTTACCTCAGTATATCAGTCTTGCATTGGGTCTAGTATGCACCTACAAACTGAGTAAGCAAAGGCACTCTCAGCTGTCTGAGCAACTAAATGAAGCACAGAATCTCTGGAGAGGGTGCCTGGACTGATAAGTTGAGCCCATCTAAGAGCTATGCTTCCCTTTCCCTAGGCTAGGAAGGACTAAGCACCCTAAAATAAATAAATAAACTTTAAAAGAGCTACATATATTTTCCAGATTTTTTATAATAAAACTGGTAAATATCTTAGTAAAATCCTGCTTTTCTGCTATTGTACCAGCTCTTTCCCAGGCTCTGTAATTGATTCCTTGGGGCATGCTAGAATCTGGAAGCAATGAAGTGTGGTTGTACAGCACATTAGGAGAAATTGCTTCTTCTTGCAAAGTTGCTTTCTCCTGCCAGGTTGTCACAGGATTTTCAGTAAAGCAGGGAACAGTTTTATCAGACAGGGAAGGAGGGGCTCCTTCAGAGTGCAGAAGATGTTTGGTTGGGCTTAAGACTTCTGGTTATCCTTATTTATTTAGATCATCCCAAATGCACATTCTAATCATCAGACGTGCACTCTTTTCTAATAATCTGGCTTTGATATGTCCATAATCCTCTGCAAAGCATAAGGAAAAATTATGGAATGCTTACAGAAAGTTCCTGCTGTTTTTATTTTAATAAGAATTTGAAGTTTTAACTTTGCCGATTTATTTCCATTGCAGAAGACACAGCCAGCACACCCCCATTCTCCTGGCATTTCTCATGCCCTTCACATGCATCTATGCTTCCAGTAACTGCAGTTTGCCACTTCATGTTACAGACTACCAGATCCCATTTTGCAGAAAATAATTAAGCTCAGGTTCCCAGTTCCTTCAAGGTCTACTACTGTACTGTGTAGGGTTCACTGATGCAAAAACAGAATATAATTTTTGCCTTCATCAAAAAATGAGGTTATTGAAAAATATAAATGAGCGTGCATCATTCTGGTTTGAGTGTCAACTGAGACACACAGGTAGGAACAATTCCAAAACTGCCGTGCTGACCTGGATATAGGTTTTACTCTACCCCTGTCACTGACATCACTGCTGCTGGGACATCTTCCTTTGATGCCTTTAAAATCCTTTTTCTTGGCTGGAGCATGGGTGGCTCTGCAGTTAAAGCACTTGCCCTGCATGCACAAGGATGCGGGTTCAAACCCCAGCACCATGTACACAGTGAAAAGTGTTGGAGCAACAAAAGCCAATAAATAAATAAAATTGATTGTTTCCCACTCTCATTGTCCCTTTCTCATTTAAAAAATAAATTAATATAATCCCTTTTCTTCTGCTAAGCAGAGAGTTTCCATGTTTTTCTTTCTTCTGAATCCAGGTCTCATATCGATGCCTGTACTAAGCAGAAAGTATACACATTTTAGCCTCTTGGCCTCGAGGAAGGCTGAAATATTGAATTCTAGCACATACTGGTGTGACCATGAGAAGTTACAAAGTGAAAATGCCCCGAATATAAAAAGCAGCTCGAAGGTATGGCATACATTTCTCTCATTTCTATGTCTAAATAATCATATACTTCTACTGCTTGAGTCACTATGTTTAGTCATTATCTTTACAACAGGTGAACATGAAATAATAGACAGGCTCTGGCCAGCTTCCACTATGGAGATAGTGGCGGGGGGTGAGTTTGCTGTTCTCTAGACCAGATACTATTCTTTTTCTTTCTCTTCCTCCTATTCCCTTTTATCTTTCTCTTCTATCTATTCCCTTTTATCTTTCAACCACTGTGTTCTGCTTTTCTCATCCCTCAGGCTTATGGTAGAAGCATTCCCTAGGAAAGTCGTTCCCTTGCTTTATAATACATCTGAGTTTCAAACCTGTGATCAATCTCAGATGACCATGCAGGTCAGTGTGAAGGATCAGGGTGCAAGGAGAGCAGGCATTGACTAGCCAGGGTGATCCTATGCCCCTTCTTTAGTCCATTTACTGGATTACCCAGCTTCACCTCCAGGTCTTTATTTTTTCACTCCAGTTTGGATGACTTTGCAAATACATTCTTACTTTTACTCGTACATAGCACAGTTCTATCCTGTATTTCATTTGTTTGAAGAGCTCATTTGTTTTCTGTTCTCAGTGCTATCTCTAGCACTTCCTATCTTCCAGAATTGTTTTATAATATTTCTACTGAGGCCAGCCTTTCTTACATCTATGAGTTATTGTTATTTTAGATAGAAAATTGAGGTTGAGATAATTCAAGCAATTTGCTGAAGGCTGATAAGAGATAAAGGCAGCACACTGTTATGTACAACTGTAATGCACAAATAAAATAGGGGGAGAAAGAAATAAAAGCATGATTATAGCTCAAAATATTATTTAACCTAGAGCCCAAGATCTTAATCCTTGTGGGAAATTCTTCCCCACATTACATGATATAATGCTGCCCTTAACAAATAATAATTTTGTCTATTTTAATTCTATATCCATAAGGTTTCTATTAATTTGAAATTGTAAGCATTCTTCTAATGTGAGAATACCAGAACTAGTACTCTACCTAGTTAATCATGGGAGGCATCAAGTTCGTATCCAACTATATATCTTTGATTTCTCAAGGAATAATAATTCCCAATTGTTTGTTTCACTGATCTCACATAATTAGCCCAATTTTCCAAGTCTGTTCTTGATTATAAGGGATCAAAATGTGCTACCTCAAAATACGCCACTTCAAATATTACTTACTTGGAGTTAAAACTGCTTGAAAACCAGCAACTGTAAGAAGGGCACTTTGATCTTCCTTTCTCTTTGTGAAAGCAGGAAATAAAACTACCATGTGCAAGATGCTTTCCCGGAATCAAGAGGAGGAAAGACATTCCTATCACCAATGATAAGGAGTCAAGGCCAAAAGATGTCTGTATAAATCAGTTTTATGAAACTAACCCTTATCCTGCCAGTCGCTTTTCCACAAATACCTTGTCTAACTAACTCCGTTTCTTGCCATATTTTCACAACTTTTTTATTCTCTGTCCAAAGTGGTATATAAGTGTTCAGCTTCACCTTTATTTTTGATAAAGGCCCCCTTATACATCTTACAAATGCCAAATACATTTTGTATGCTTTTCCATTGTTAATCTGTTTTATGTCAGTCCCAGCTGGAGACCCAGAGAATAGAGGAGAAATTTTACCTCCCACCAGCTACACTATGATTTTCCAGTTACAAACTCAGATGGGATAAACACAAAGTAACAGATTTCCCTAACCTCAGAGTATTAGGGGGAAAAATGCCACCATTGTCTTCTGGGAGGAAAGGATTCTGCAAGAGTCCAAGTGTAAGTAGATGAGGGTCAATGGAAGGAGAAGACATCCACCAGCTTTCACAGGCAGAAAGATATAATTACTGAATTCTAAGATAGTAAAGCAAAGAAAAAAATGGGATGCACTCAGTTTCTAAACCAAGATAAACTTTCAAAATCAGTTGGCTTAGAATGCAATGAGGACTGGGACCTTAAGCACATAACTTTACGCATCATATTATGTCAGACAGGGTTTGAAAATATGAAACTCTTTAGTCAATGTTTTCAGTATTAGATACACTAATAAACTTAATATCTTGCATGTAATCTATTGGAGACCTCAAGATAAAAAGGAACCTGAGACCTGACACCCTGCATGCCTGCCTGGGCCTCATTTAGTCTGAGCCGGCAGGCACTCAGGAAACCACTAGTGGGAACCTAATCTGGAACAGCACCTTTTCAGGACCAACCAGAAGAGGATCCCTGCCAGGAGCAGCCCCCCATCTACCTGACTCCCCATGTGCCAGTTTTGGATTCTTTTGGTCCCAGTATCAGGCACTCAGGACACCACTGGCAGAACCACCTTCTGGAGAAATCCCAGCCCAGCTGAAGAACTGGCCCAGTTCTCTTCTGATCCAGACCCCAGCATACATCCAGGACTGACTGTTTGAATATCCCTGCTTGGAGCAGCCCCCAGCCCAAGCCTCTTCTTGTCCAGACCTGGCAGATACCCAGGACAACCCAGGTTGAGCCTGGAACCAAAAGGTTGAGCAAATGAGGACCCAGGCAGAAGCAGTGTCTCGAAGAAGTGGTGTCATTGAAGAGGTGGTGATTGATCCTACCCTTTGGCTTGCAAGGAAAAACCACCTGGAGAACTGTCTACTGTCCCTGCAGGAAATCTCAGTTCAGAGATCCAGAAGAAGTTCTTCAAAAATGAAGAATCAAACTAGGACAGGTTCACCTCAAAGCCACAGCTCACCTAAAAAGGTTGCTACAGATAGGTACCAAGATGAAAACATTGGAAAGATCATCAATGATGTGATTACTAAAAGGAACAATGAGCCAAAAGAAGATATAATGAAGGGACTAAGTGAGAAAACCTGAGAGATGAAAAACTCCATTATCAAAGAAATAGACATACTCAAAAAGGAAGTAATAGAGCCAAAACCTGCAGTCAATGATATGAGAGGAACCATGGAACAATTTAATAACAGCTTACTCTATAGAAAACAACCTCAGCTCTTGAAGAAAGAACTTCTAACAATGAGGGTAGAGTGAGCAAGCTAGAGTGCACAAATGACAAAAAAAAAACCTCACAGAACATGAACAGAATTTTAAAAATGTCTGGGATGAAATGAGAATGAACAATCTAAGAGTAATTAGGATACAGGAAGAAATTGAAACACAAACGAATGGGATACAGAACATTCTCAAAGAAATTGCTAAAGAAAATTTTGCCCATATGAAAATAGAGTCAGATATGCTCATCCAGGAAGCTTATAAGACACCCAAAAGGCCTAACCAAATGAGAAGCTCACCAAGACACATCATATTCAAAATGTGCAACAGGGAAATCAAGGAAAGAATATTGAGAGTGGCAAGGGAGAAACGCCAAATCACATTCTGAGGCAAACAAGTAAGAATCACATCTGACTTTTCAGCTCAGACTCAGATCATGGAAGGAGATCTTTCAATGCCTGAATGAACACAACATAAAGCCAACAATACTATAACCAGCAAAATAGCTTCAAATTTGAGGAGGAAATAAGAACTTTTCATGATAAGAACAAACTTGCAGCATTTGTTAACAGAAAACCAACATTACAAAGAATTCTCAAAGATAAATTCCAGATACAAGAACAAGCAAATATTCCTCAAAACCCACAGAGGAAATTGAATAAATGTACATGCTATCAGTATACAACTATGACAGCACAGAACTTACTAATAAAATACAGTGAATATGAACCACAACCACATAACTATTCTAACACTGAATGTGAATGTCTCAATGCACCAAACAAGGCACAGATTAGCAGGTTGGATCAAAAACAAAACCCCAACAATATGCTGCTTACCAGAAACCCACTTTACAGCTAATGACACCCACAGATTAAGGGTGAAAAGATGGAAAAAAATAACCTCCAGGCATACGGCCCCAGAAAGGAAGCTAGAATTACAATTCTTATATCCAACAAAGTGGATTTCAAACAAAAATTAATCAAAACATATAAAGAAGGCCATTACATCCTAGTAAAGGGAACAATACACCAGGAAGATATAACCATAATAAATATCTACTCTCCAAACACTAATGCCCCAACTATGTGGAAAAAATTTACTCCAATACATAAAATCATTTGTGGACCTCAACCTAATAGTACTGAGAGACTTTAACACTCCTCTATCACCAATAGACAGATCATCAAAACAAAAAAAAAATAGAGATCTCCAGTCTAAACACCATAATCCAACATACGTAACAGATATCTACAGACTATTCCACCCCAAATTGGCAGAGTAAGCATTCTTCTCAGCAGCACATGGAACCTCCTCCAAAATAGATCATATTATAGTTCACAAAGGAACTTTGTAAGTCCAGTTTACTGGACTCAAGGTAAGGCACCATATTATGACTTATAGGCATGGAAGAGGAAAGCCCATTAGCTCATTGCTGCCAGGAAAGTGGAGGAAGAGGAGGGGATGTGGCCAGGAAGCATTGTGGTAAAGATAAACCCCCTCCAGGCTGTATCCTCTTTCCTTCAAATAGGTCCTACCTCCCCATAGTCCATTCAACCCTCAATGTATTAATCCACTGACATGATCAGAACCATCATGATCTAATCAAATTCCCACCTCTGAACACATGATCATTTAGAGAACACTACAGACTAAGCCACAACAGTCAGCTTTCATTCATTTGCTGTGACAAAATACCTGAGATAAACAACTAATAAGGAGGTAAGATTTATTTTGGTTGGTTTTGGAGACTTCAGTCCATGGTCAGTTGGCTCATTGCTTTGGGGCCTGTGAGTGCATAACAAAAGAAGCTAGCTGCTCAGTTTATGGCAGCCAAGAAGGGAAGGAGAGAGACAAGAAAGGGACAAGGTCACAATATTCCTTTTAATGCACACACCCAATGATCTAACATCCTTCTGCTAAGTCTCATCTCCTAAAGGTTTCATAGCCTCCCAATAATTCCAATGGCTAAGGATCAAGCCTTCAACACATGGACCTTTGGGGAACACTCAAGATTCAAACTACAGCAGAAACTGAGAGATAAACATGTATATCACTTAAAATTTCTAGAATATTCCTGAATTTTCTAAAACATCATTAAAACTTTAAAGATTGAAGTTTATGGATTTAAAAAAGTCAGAGGATACTTTCAAAGAGCAAGAAGAGATCTCATTCAAAATCATAAATTATAACCCCCATGATTAAATGCCCTAGCCTAACTCAAAAATAGCCTTCAGAAATAGCTTCTACATAATGAGAAGAAGCTTATTTCATCACTTCAAAGAAAAACAGATTATTGGATATAAAAACCTACTAATAGTTTTCACCTAAGGCCTTTCTAAAATTTTCAGCTACCAAAATTTCTCATTGCTTAATGCATGCTAAATTCACAGCATGGTGCACATTATTCTTTTTTCCTAAATAATCTTCGACATTTATATTGAAAGCATACAATATGACATTATAGTACACACATAAATAGCAAAAAGAGTACTTGTGTGAAGCAAATTAGTATGCCCGTGCTGGGGGTGGGGGGCAAGAAAAGTTAAAATTTACTCATTTAACATGAATCCCAAATATATTACAGTTTTATTACCTATAGTCCCTCCAGTTATACATAACATATCTAGACTTGTTCCTCTTACGTATCTTCTGTTTAATATCCTCTGATTTGCATCTCCCAATGCACCCTACCATTTACCTCTGGTAAGTGTTGGATTTATTTCTGGGCTCTCTATTCTGCTCCATTGCTCTATATTTCTCTTTTTATGCCAGCACTATATTAATTATTATAGATTTAAACAAGGAAATGTAGTACCTTCAAGTCTGTTTTTCTTCCTCAGTGCTGTCTTGGTTATTGAAGGTCTTTCATGGTTCCATACAAATTTTAGGATTTTTTTTCTATTTCTGTGAAGCATACATTGGGATTTTGGCAAGGATTCCATTACATTCATATGTTTATTTGGGAAATATAGACATTTTAACAGTATTAATTCTTTCCATCTATAAACATGGGGTATATTTTCATTTCTTTGCATCTTCCTCAATTTTTCT
The DNA here is from genome assembly GCA_004027875.1 of Aplodontia rufa. Taxonomy (NCBI): domain Eukaryota; kingdom Metazoa; phylum Chordata; class Mammalia; order Rodentia; family Aplodontiidae; genus Aplodontia; species Aplodontia rufa. The sequence goes on along the minus strand of PVKS010003434.1, from coordinate 75,299 downwards.
GTCACTGTTTTGTAGTGTTCAGTAGACAAGTCTTTGGTTACAGTTATTCCCAAGTATTTTATTTATTCTTTGAAGTAGTAGTCAAAAACCTCCCAATAAAGAAAAATCAAGGGCAAAATGACCTCTGAATTGAGTTTTACTAAATGATCAAGGAAGAAAAACAATATTTCTTAAACTTTTTCCAAAAACATAGTTTGAGAGAGTACTTCCAAACACATTTAATAGACAAAACTTGCCTTGATATGTAATCCAGACAAAGTTATCCCAAGAAAAGAAAACTATAGGCTCATCTCCCGTTGAGCACTGATGTTAGATCACGTGGATCGAACACTGTGATCCATCACAAAAACAGAATGAAAAATAAAACCACATGGGCATTTCAGTTGCTATAGAAAATCATTTGACAAAGTCCAATATCCATTTCTTCTTCTCCTTTTTTTTTTTTTTTCAGAAGTTCTCAGCATTGTAAGTACAGATATTTCCTTACCACAACAAGGCCATGCAGGAAAATTCCACAGATAACATTAATAATAAATGGGGGAAAACTGAAAGCCTGTCCACTGAAACCAGTATAGGACAAGGATGCCCAGTCTCACCACTTCTGTTCATCATCTATCAGAAGTACTATTAAGAAAAATCAGAATAGAAAAGGAAATAAAAGACCAAAAGATTCTATTAAAAATGAACAAACAAAAAACAAAAAACTGGTAGACCTAAAAAAAATGAATGCAGTAAAGTTGTAAAATACAAAATGTACTTGCAAAAAATAATAAGTACATCTGTATGCCAAATAGTGAACTCACTATAAAAGAACTCAAGAAAGCAATTTAATTTATGGTAGCATAATAAATTTCATAATTTTACGGTAAGGATTAAATAAACTACTTAGAACAGCACTCCACATAACTTATGCTCATAATGAGACAGTGAGGGCTACAATATTCTTGTCCCCATACTTGACACCATATCTATAAGATTATTTATGCCTAGCATGAAATTACCAAATTTAGTAAGTATAAACATGGAACACAATTATATATTTAATTCAGATAATAGATATTTTAGTACAAGTATACTTAGGGCTTGTAATTAATAAGTAAGTTTTTAGTATAATTTTATTCCATATGTTTTATACTTGTTCTAAAACTTACCCATTGCTTAAATAAAATTTAACACAACTTGTATTTTATCAGAAAAATTAAAGATAGATCATTTTTAAAAACATTTATAATTTTGGTTTAGAAATAGATGCATGACATTATTAAATCAGTACTTTAAGACATTTTACTGAATCTAATTGTATTATCATATAGTTAATATTTGACTCTTTAAAATACTCATGTCTATCTTATTCATTAGGAATTATATATGCCCTGTAGAGCTTCCTGAATCGATCACTTAGGAGCTCTGTGACACTAGTCAAGGTAAGTAATGAATGTGAACATAAATCAACTCATTTTGAAAATAAGACTAGGTAAAATCTACATTCTCCTTTAGGCAGAATTAGTAATTTTGTAAAATGCTTAATGCAATGACTTTCCAATGGCAAAACTTCCATTTTCTTTTTTTCTTCTTCCTCCCTCTCTCTCACAGAATCATCTCTGAAAACAGCACCTGCATTGCCTTCTAAATTTCAGTTCTAATTTGCAAAGGCAAATCTTGCAAAGGTGAAACTAATAGACTGATTAAACGAATTAGAAGCTAAGTGAGAACAAAAGAGAGGTCAAAAATAACTCCAGGTTGTGGATAATGAAAAGGGAAAAGATGAAAGTCACTGAAAAAGGAGAGTGAATATTAAAAAAAGCACGTGTGAGGAAGACGACAGTGACTTTTAGACAAAATGAGTTGAAAATAATGGTGAATTTTAGTGACAGTCTCCCTGCTTGTCTCTTAAAACATGATCCTTATTATTGTCATTCTTTCATTCCATTATCAACTTTCATCAGTAAATGAGCTAACTAATATAAAGCGCTGAAAATATTACCCAGAACGCAGTAAGGCTCAATTAATGTTACATTACTTAACTTCCATTAGCTGTTACTATTTTTGTTATCTTTTCAACTGACCAATTTAAAATTATAAAATAATTCTTTCATCCTTCTATAATATTTCCTGATATTTTTCTTATTTTATACCTATTTCCTACCCCAAATTTATAATTACAAAGAAGAAAAGGAAGTCAGTTTCTCAAGTTTGTTCTGATTAAGATAGGAAGTCCGCAAACTCTCCTCCCTTCTTATTCCTACCAAAAGATCCTTGCTTCCTTGATCTCTTATTCAGAATAACCATATTATGTACTTAACAAAATATAAACCCATTATTCAAATGTATTACATAAATGTACATGTACATTATTTATATTTAAGAAATTTATGCTTTCATTTAAACTTCAGGAAAAAAATAAGGGAGTAAGCAGAAGGTAAAAATCACTCGCATTGCCTGGTGTGGTAATGCACACCCATGATCTCAAGTGCTTGGGAGGCTGAGGCAGGATGCTCACAAGTTCAAGGCCAGACCCAGCAACTTAAGAAGGCCTAAGCAACTTCATGAGACATTGTCTCAAAATGAAAAATATAAAATAAAAGGTCTGTGAATGTAGCTCAGTGGTAAAGCATTGCTGGGTTCAAGCCTCAGTACTGGGGAAAAATTACAATACTAATCCATAATATTATCATTTACCATTTTCAGTTTCTTTGAAAGAGTTTAATGAAGATTTCTTCTATAGATTTATAGCCACATTTTTATACCATAGATTTTAGACTTCATCATGTGATATAATCCTCCCTGGTCACTGAGGGACATCAGTGGTTAATTGCTTATATGGATTTATAGAATGTGAGTTTATACAATCACAGGATGTTAGATATGAGGTTCAGTTGAATTTACAGAAGGTTCTGAAGACCAACAGCCTTTATATGTTAGCATTAGAGCACAAAAAGCTAATCCTGAAATCCTGAACCCTTCCTCTTGGAGCTCACACAACCAACACAGATTATGGCCAATTCCTTCCAGAAAAATAGGAAACTACACATCCACCTGAGTGTAGGACTTCCAAGTGTCTTCATCTGGCTCAGACTTGAAACCATTGTTATTAGTGCATTCCATCTTCCCTACTAGCCACAGGAATATCATTGGGACTAATTCTTTTGGCAAATTTGCCAGTTGAAATTTAGACAAAAGCCAATCTTTTCAACTCTTACCTCTGTGTGATTTCATTCCCTTCACTAGACTTCTCATATACTTCCCAAATTCTTTCATTCGTATTAGCACCCATGGTTAGAAAAATTGCCTATTTTCTCAACTTTCATGAAAGGTATATTTTAACCCTCTCACCTTCATTAAAAAGCAATCTTTGCCCTAAGAATGTCTCTTCTCCTTTTGCAAAAGCTGCTCCCTACTGCACTGTCAACCTGCTGCAGGGTTGGCAGATATCAGCAGAATCCTTCTAATATTAAAGGACAGTTTTTTTTGTTATTCCTCCACCTCTGTACAAAAACTCTGTTCAGTAAAATTATATATGCAACACATCCCTCTTATTGGTGTCATAACTTAATCAAATTCACTATTCCATTTCTTTAAAAATTATGGCATTTAAATTGTCTCTTCCTTAAAAGTCCATAAAAAAGTACATCCAGAATCTCCTCAATCTCAGTGACCTTAAAATATACCTAACTCAATCAGGCACTTCCCTGGACAGAGCCAGCATAATGCCATATTTGTGAAATTACAAATCCTAACAATCCACTTTCTAAGGAGTATATTTTACCTTCCTGGCTCTGTCATTCAGCTCCTCTCACTGTTCTTGACCACATCAGGATCCCGGTCACTAAATACTCCATATTCTCCCAATTGCCTCTTGCATCATTTAACCTCTGTCCCTTCTACATTAAATTTCAATGGGGAGAATGTTTTCTACTCCCTTGATAGCCTTCTACACTTTGCTATAGTTTCATTTCACTGAGTGCACATGGAAAACCAAACCCTTAATGAATCCAACTGCCTGCTTCTTTAAATCAAAATCAATGATAATACTACCATAAAATGTAACCCATATGCACAGATTGGTCCCAACATAAATCCATGATCCTCAATGTCATCTGGACTTTAAATGGGTCTCTTAATTATTCACCATCCCTAGTCAGATCTTTCTCCCATTTTCCATAAGAGGTATAATGAATCTCTTTTTCTCCTCAATTATCTATCCATGCTACCTCTTCTTCCCTTTCCACCTATTTTACAGAAAAAATAAGAGTCATCAAAGTCATCAATGCCAAAAAATGTAGAAACTTCCCTAAATTCAAATCCATCCTTTAATTCCTTTCTCTCCAAATATCTTTCTTTCAAAGACTTTGCTCTTCTCTTAGGGTCAAAGCATCCATTTCACCTTCTATGAGATGCATTCTAAATTTTCAATCACTTTCTTATTAACCTATCCCTCAGTGTTAGTTTTACTTTATTAATGTAAAAATATACTTATCTCATTCTGAAAAGGAAGACATGTCCTTTTCTGTCTATTCCACCTCCAACCAAGGACATATTTTTTGGTATGCAAACCTGATTCTGTCACTTCCTGTGCTAATATCTCCTCACTGACTCCCTGAGGCTTTCAGGAAATGGACAAAACTTTTAGCTTGGCATGTAACAAGGTTTTCCTGATGTATCATTCACAAGGTCTTTGAATCTTCCTATTACTACACCATTATACATATACCATAGTGTAAACATGCCAATTCAATTACTATTTGTTATACATGTTATGTTCTTTTCTGTCTAGGCATTCATATAAACAGCTCATCTTCCTGAAAGCCAGAGCCTGCCTCCATTACCCTAGAAAGAACATGTTACTTCCTTCCCTGCTGAATCACATCTTCTAACAGCTAAATTCTATCTCCAATAACTCCTCCTTTGCTGAGATTTCTGTCACCATCCAGTTTGCATAAGCTGTTTCAGTTGACCTCATTCTTATCACCCCATAGCACATAGAGGGCATTGGTTTGCCTATATGACTCTTAGAGTATATGGGAAATTTACCGAGAACAACTGTGTCTTATTTTTCTACATATTTTCAGTGTCAATATAGCAAATTTGTTACAAAGAGCTTGCTCAGTAAACGAATAGTTGATAAATCAATGAGCAAAAATCATTTCACCATAACTTCCTCTCCATTAAAGCTGAGACAATTACTACATATCATAGATAACTTATTGATCCTTCTTGCATTCAATATCATTCAGGTTGTGTAGATACCAAGAAAAGAGACTTGTAAGAGGAATGCTGAGGGAAATGCATTGAACAATAAAAGAAGAGGAATAAAGAGAACAGGAGGAAAGCCTTCAGACTATGTTACAAGGCTTATGTCTATGGAAGGAGAAGGAATAAGGGTTATGCAGGAAAAATATCTGACTTTAATATGGTTCCAAAATAGGTTTGTCTCGGTTTATGGGAAGTCCTTGAGTCAAAGTCACCTGCTGGAGAATATCCAAATCTTACAGAAATAGACCTCCCTGAATATCCCTACCTAATAATTAGCTATAAGGAAATGGGGATGTGGGGCCTCAGCTTAATGCAATGATGTGCTCACAGAAGCAGTGGCTGCAGTGAGGCAATTATGAATCTAGTACATATTCATGGCTATCACACTTTTTTTCTCTTCACCAATTTTATTACCAATATTTAATCTTTCCAAACAAAGTTATCTTTGGCTTTCCAAGTACAGTCAAATATATATCCTCTTTTTACCTTCATGTAGTAACTCTCAAACTGAGAGAAGTGCAAAATAGAATAAGAATGAATTATTAGGAATATTAATGTTTTAAAAAATTATCAGTATAGAAATCCTACAAAATGCAAAAATCGGATGGTCCAGCTCCAGCTGTTCTACTCTTGGCTATAAATTTAAAATAAATTAAATCAGTATGTCAACAGGAAAAAAATTATGTAAAAAATAGAATCCATTTTTAAAAAGCATTGGACCAGGGCTGGAGTGGTGGCTCAACAGTTATGGTGCTTGCCTGGCATGAGCAAGGACACTGGTTCAAACCTCAGCACCACATACACAATGAAGTGTTGTTGTGCGATACTGACACATCAAAGTGTTGGAGCAACAAAAGCTACATGAAAGACTAAATAAAATTGACTCTTTCTCTCTCTCATTGTCCCTCTTCACAAAAAAAAAAAGCATTGGACCTTACAGATTCAAAAATGTCACTCTCAAACTGTTCTAAAAAGTTCTAATACTGATCATGTTGATGCTAATTTTATCAAAAAATGTGATGACTGGTGGACAGGCACTGACTATGGACTTCATTTTGAGTACCTTTATCACAGTGCACACACACCATCTTAGGTATCACCCCAAATATGAAGCACCATATGTTGGATGGTGTGTTAGTGATTTTTTGTTGCTATGATTCAAATGCCCAACAAGAATGACTTAGAGAAGGATAATTTTGGCATATGGTTTCAAAGGTTTTGACCATGATGGGTCAATTCCACTGCTTTAGACTCAAGGTGAGGCAGAACATCAAGGCCAAAGGAAGTGATAGAGGGATACTGTTCTGTTCATGGTGAACAGTAAGCAGAGACAAAGAGGGAAAGGAGCCACAAGGAAGATGAGCCCTTCCAGAGCACACCTCCAGCGACCCACCTCCAACCACACCTCCTTGCCTACAGTTATCACTCAGTTAGTCCATTTAAATAAGGATAGGCTGCGTAGGTTACACCTCTAGCAATACAGTCATGTCATCTCTGAATAATTCTGCATTAACAGGAAAATGTGAGGGACATCCCATAATCAAATCATAAGAGGAAGTTTCATTATAAAACGTACTTTTCAATAATTGATTCATTTGAGGGCTGGAGCAGTGGCTCAGCGGTTCCAGCACTTGCCTGGCATGTGCAAGTACGTAAGTTCAAACCCCAGCACCACATACATTATGAAGTGTCCAAGGAATGAGTCACATGAAAAACTAAAATAAAAATTGCTTCTCTCACTCTCCCCTCTTAAAAAATTATTCATTTGAGCTAATGAAAATAGTTATTTTTTCATATATGTTATGTAACCAATAGTGTCTTAACATGCATTACACAATATATATTCTAAATAAATGGTGATTGATAGGTCTATGATTTATACCATCAGGCACACTTATTAAATTGTTCTTTGTTACATGTTTTAATAGTGTGGTATTGCTCTTTAATGCACAAATATAAAATGATAGAATTAACTGAAGGATAGTATTGAACTGAATAAGGCAAAGGTACGTGCATGATATCTTAAAAATCCTTTAGTAGTTGCCATAGACCGTATTTCCTTAAAACAGACTCTGACACACAAAATTGCACATGGAAGACTTCTTGGAGCATGTACTTAGGGAATTTACCTATGAGAATGCAAAGAAGACAGAATTGATCTGAAGAAAAAGTTGACCCACAAAGTTAGAACTCAAGCCTCAGTCAGTCCTACCAGGATCCAAGTTTAAAATGGCTCTTAAAAGCTGTTTTATAAATTGGCAATGATGCTGATGTCACATCAACCAATAATTAACTTCAAAGGCAGTGAAATAGTAATTGATGGAGTATTTTGAGACTGCGGAATGGCAAGGAATTCCTTATGTTTAAAGCAAGCACTTCATCTGACATGCTGAGCACAGTTTGTTAGGAGAGGAGGTGAATGTGGAAGCACAGGCAGTTAGGGGGTATACCATAGCAACCTAGGATTAAGATGACATGGATTGGCCTGGTCATGACAGAGGGGGTAAGAAGCAGTTGGGATCTGCAATGTAAATGAAGTTATAACCAAAAGTGTTTGTTGATGGGTTGGATGTAGAAGGTTAGATAAAAAGAGAAGGCTAGTAAATTTTGAGCTTTAACAACTAGGACAAATTAGTCATTTGCTAAAATGGAAAAGACAGCAGAAAAGGTTTGGCTTCTGCGGTAGGAGCATCAGGATTTCAATTTTGGGCATGTTTAATTTGAGATAACTGTAGGAATAAGAAATGACAGTGTATAGTTTAAGTAAGCCATTGAATAGCAAAATTTAGCATTCAAGAGAAAGACTCAAATTATAGGAACAATGAGCATACAGATGTTGTCTAAATTGTGAGATTTAATCTTATTTAAGGAGCACAGATAGAGAAGAGGACTAAGCATTAAAAATCTCTGATGCTTCAAGTGTCCGTGTTGGGAAACGGAGAAGGAACCAGCAAAAGGTCCAAGGAAAAGTCTTCAGTGAAGAGGAGGCAAGAGTGACTGGTGTCACAGAAGCTAGGTGGCAGCATATCTCAGGAAGAAGGTGATTGCGCAAGCGCCACTGAAATGGCGAGGCAATCGAGGCTGCATTTTATCTCTGGATTTGAAAATATAGAATTCCTGGGTACTCTTGAGTGAGAAGTTCTGATGAAGGAAGTAGAATGTATGGAATTCCACAGAGGCATTAAAACAGTAGAAATAGCTGTCAAAAATTTTTGCCTAAAGATATCAAATGAGCTGGACGTGGTGGCACACGCTTATAATCCCGGCAGTCAGGGAGGCTGAGGAAGGAGAATTCCCACTTTGAGGCAAGTCTGCGAAATTTAGCAAGACCCTGTCCCAAAATAAAAAATAGAAAAGAATGGGAATATTGTTCAATGGCAGAGTGCCCTAGGTTCAATCCCCAGTACTGGTGGGGGAAGGAAAGATATTAGACGAATAGGACCGTTACTGGGAGAATCAAGTGAAGTGGTTGGTTGGTTGGTTTGTTGGGGGGTGATTTCAAGTTATAAAACTTAAAGTGTATGTTTATATTTGATGTAGAGAGAGGGAAAGTTGATAATATAGGAAAAATAAAAGTTAGTTGTTAAGTGATTTTACTAGTAATCAGGAAAATGCCAGTTAAAATTGTAGTGAATGACTGTTTCATACCAACCCAATTGGCAAAGTCTAAATATTCTGGGGATACCAAATTTCAGCCAGAATTTAGGAAATCACAAACTCGCATAACACCCCTGGCAGGATTATATACAGTAACAGATACTTAAGGAAAATATTTTAAAATATACAGTGAGTTTGAAAGTGTTTTTCCCCCACAACCTAGTAATTTCACTTTCTGGTACACCTTCTAAAGCAATGCACTGCAAATTTTCTCATCCACACTAATCACAGGGATCTTGTTAAAATGCAGATTCTAATGGAGGAGATCTGCGATGAGGTCTGAGGCTTTGCATTTATAACAAGCTCCCATGTGATGCTGTCACTACTTCACTGTGTACACACTGAGTGACAAGACTCTGCAAACCCACGCATGTACTCCAGAAGACACACTGCATGGAAACAGGGAAATACTACCGATGGACAGTACAGTAATAAGAGAATAGATGGTCCACTATAATATATTCAAAAGGGAAAATATCGTTCTCTCACTCCTTAACAACGTGATGTTTGTTTTGTTTTGTTTTTAAGATAGAGGAAGAGAGTGAGATAGAATCAATTTATTTATTTTTTCATCTGGCCTTTTTTTCTCCAACACTTAGTTGTATATGTGGTGCTGGGGTTTGAACCCAGGTCCTAATGCATGCCAGGCAAGCACTCTACCACTGAGCCACCACTCCAGCCCAACATGGTGTTAAAATGAAAAACAAATGCTAAAAAATGATGCCTACAGTTCGTTGCTTTTTATGTACATTTCATTTCTGAACACAAAACATAATTTATAGTGGAAGACTCCACATGCAAGAGTATAAAATAGTCACCTCTGATGAGGAAAAGAAATGGGATGGGATGGAATGGATGGCAGATGTGAATGTTCTAATGTAAAGAAAATGGGTAAAATATTAATATGCACTGATATCATATGGTGGTATTCATCATGCCATTTATTTTTAATTTTTATGGGTTTTTAAAGCTTAATTTTTAAACTTATATAAATGTTTGAAAAGAAAATCCTCAGAAGAGGGGCCATTCATGGAACATTTATGGAACTATTTCTGCAAAACCATAGTTATTTTTCAGAGTCCTCCATGTGCATTCACACACACACACACACACACACACACACACACATACACAAATACACTTTTATATGTTATATAATTATATGTGAACAAGGAACATGGTCGAAGGATATAAATCAAAACTAAGTTTCATAAATAGAATGGGAATGGCAAAAAAAACCTTACTTGTTCAGTATATACCCTTTGCTTTTTCCATTTCAACAATAAGCATGCAATAGTTTTAACATAAACAGAGAAAATATCAAGTAAAATAAATTTTTATCAAGTAAGTTCAAAAAGATTAAAGAAAATTAATATAAGAATTAAAATGTGGAAGCTTAAGAAGTGAATAACTGAGAAATTAAAAAATAAAAACAGGTAACCATTATGAACTACTACCCAATACTGAGTACAGGTTTCAAAGAATCATGTCATCTCTAATCAAAAGACTCTTACTCATGATCAGGTATGATACTTAATTTCTACTTCAAAACATTAACAAACATATCATTAATACTCTAGTTCCCTTCTTCCCTTCTCCTCATTCTCCTCCTTTACCTGAATAACTTCTAGGTCCCAATCTGCATCTCACACTGTCACACTCCTTTGCACACTGTCCTGATTAAGTCACCAAAGGTGTGTCTTTTCCATAATTCAACATGCTCCAATCAACATTAAACCTCATTGAAATTCTCTTGTAAAACCTCCACCTTTGAAAAGAAGTGTATCATTATCAGCCATACTGGCTGCCATTTTTCAGAAAGGACTAAATGCTACGTAATGGCCTGTTGCCGCTGAACAGAGCAGAGCCAGCACTCTACAACAATCTGGGGTCCAAGTTCATTTTGATGGTGAAAATTACAGTAATGTAAAACAGATTCGTTCACTTTCAAATATATATGATTTTTCCTGCCATGTCTCAGGCACTGTACTAAGCTTAGAAAAACAGAAGTGTAACTAAATGCTGAGCTTCACATTCAACTCTTCATTTCATTGCAGGCCATTTCCTAAGCACATGCCATAGATTAGACAAGTTCTTCAGAAATGGTGAGGGCCTCTTAAGAGAGAGCAAGGAAGAAACCAATTCACGGTAGCATTTTTCTCTACAGACCCTGATTAAATAGAATGTGTTGCTAAAGAAATTGATTGTCCCATTTAACTTATTCTACCACTTCCTTAGGTCATTCTTTTACGGTCTCTTCCACTCCAGCATCTATTTCACAAACCTTGTCATTGTTCAATTTAGATTCTCCAGATAGAGTTAAACACCAGTGGGGATTGACAATGACTACACAGGCCGGTAAAGCAGGCTTATGATTGGAGTTCTGCCTTCATTATCACCTATTGCGGAGGTCCCTTGAAGCTGAGATTATCTAAAAGTGGATAATAGTACAGAAAACTATGGGGAGGGAAAATGAAAGAGCCTTGTATTCAGCAAGCTGTTAAAAATCAAAGATACCTCAAAGGAGTACACATTTTCAGTGACTATGTGTGCTCATTTTTCATCAGTTATAAAAGAACTTTCTCCTAAGTGGTGACCTGACCTTATTTCTCATATGACTGAATCTGCAGAAATTATCTTCTTTTCTTTAATTGTACAACATTAGAAACACTGTGTTGGCAATTAGAAGTAATCTTTGCCAAAGTAAGGGTTGGCAGGGCTCTCTACTGATGACTCAGAATTACTAACATCTATTCAGCACAGACTATTTTGCTTTATTAACCTATCAGCAAAATGACCTCGCATATAGTATATCAAAAACATAAAGTATAAGAAAGCAATTAAAAGCAAGAATAAAACAGGCCTCTTTTCATATTTCTAACTTCCTCACATTCCACTCCCAATGGAAGTCCAAAATGAAAACAAAAAGTTACTTATGAAAACTATTTGGTTAATAAGCCCTCTGCTTCTGCTAAAATCCTCAGTCAGTACCATTCAGCCTCTAATGCCCAGTAACTACAAAAGATTTTTAAAAGACCACACTTATATACCATTTGATTAACAGTCCTTGCAACCAGGACTCTGTAAATAGTTCATAGTCTAGAAAGAAACAGACATAACAAGGGAGGAATTGCAAAGCAGTGTCACTAGTATAAGGTAAAAGAGGTTGAAGAGAATGTGACGAACCAGAACACTTCTCAAAACAATTGCCACCAAACCTTAGTTTTGAAGGACATTCGGGAGATCTGAAAACTCATCCTGAATCAAAAATACTATAACTCAAAAATACATTTATGCCAGGCCTGGTGATGCATGCCTGCACTCCCAGCAGCCCAGGAGGCTGAGGCAGGAGGATCACTAGTTCAAAGCCAGCCAACTTAGCGAGATTCTGTCTCAAAATAAAAAATAAAATGGGCTGGGGACATGACTCAGTGGTTAAGTGCACATGGGTTCAATTCCTAGTCTGAAAAAAAAAAAGAAAGAAAAAGCAAAAGCCCAAACAAACAAGCAACAACAACAACAAAATCATTTATTACACTTGTCAAATGTCCTAACTTAGCCTCACCTAATTTAAATGTGTGCAGAATTCTCAGGTTAGCTTACAGTTGGGCAAGACCATCTAACACAAAGCCTGTTTTATGTGTGGTAACCATGTGACAATGTGATTGACTACAATCTGTGGCTACTGCCACTGCTCAGCATCACAAGAAAGTGTTATAACCACATTATCACTAGCTTGGGAAAAGACCAAAATTCAAAATTTCAGATACAGTTTCTGTTGAATGCCTATCACTCTCGTACCATCACAATGTCAAAAAATTGTTGGTTGAAAATTTGCTAACCGGGGCGGGAGCAGTTGATCGGTGGTCTTGGCACTTGCCTGGCATGCACGAGGATATGGGTTCAAACCCCAGCACCATGCATGCAACAAAGTGTTGGAAAAATAAACCACATGAAAAACTAAATAAGATTTATTCTCTCCTTTTCTCACCATCCCTCTCTTTCTCTAAAAAAATGAAAAAAGAAAAAAGAAAAAAAAAATCATTATCCAAAACCTTGTGAATTGAAGGGCATCTGTAATTGAATACACTGTAATCATTGAGTCAAGGATGCATTGATGTTAAGATCTGCCATTTTTGTTATACCATGCTAAACAAAAAACACCAATGAAACTATTACACATGAATGATTATAAACTATACTTTAATTTCAAAACCATAAAAATATTTTAAGAATTTTGATTTAGAACCAATTTAGAGATTGATTATATAGTGCAAATAGATTGAAAAAGCATGAATAATATCAGGAAATAGAGATTCAGATCATTAAAATAATATGATGATTTAAATTTCCTGGATGGGGCTGGAGCAGTAACTCAGCAGTTAGAGCGCTTGCCTGGCATGCACGTGGACCCAGATTCGAACCCCAGCACCACATACACAACTAAGTGTTGGAGAAACAGAGACCAGATAAAAGACTAAATGAAGATGATTCTTTCAGTCTCTCTCCCTCTTGAAAATTAATTAATTAATTTCCTGAATGTCATAAATAGTCTCTTCATAAAGGTGACATTAGGCAGGGAGCAAGGAGACCATGGACCTGACACCAAAAAGAGAAAAATGAAAAAAAGAATAGCTATTGAAAGTAATAGACAGTGGCTGGAGTGGTTGCTCGGCGGTTACAGCACTTGCCTCGCATGCATGAGTACATGAGTTCAAACCCCAGCTCCACGTGCACAACAAAGCGTCCAGGGAATGAAAGTTACATCAAAAATCAAATAAAAATTGCTTCTTTCTCTCTCTCCTCCTTTCTCTTTAGAAAACAAAAAAGGAAGCAATAGTATGAATCATTGAATCTTTTATAAAGCTAATCCCAGCACGAATGGATTTAGTTGAATAAGAGTAGAAAATGAAAGACCAGTCACAAGACAATGATAGTTGTCCACATGGCTTGGGACTAGGGTGCTGGAAGGTCTTAGTTACATTTTGACATTAGACTTGTTAATGGATGAAGGAAAGTGAGAACTAAAGGACAGATCGCAGATTTTTATCTGAATAACTAAGTAAACAACAGTAGTATTTTCTGAGGTGGTAAAAAACTTAAGGAGGGAAATACCTAAAGGAAAACACAAAACTAATAATGTCCATGAGATGACAGCAACTCAGTAGAGTGCAAGAGGATTGCAAGTTCAACAAGTTCAAAGCCAGCCTCAGCAATTTATCAGACTTAGTGAGCTCCTGTCTCTGTGCTTAAGTGCTCCTGGGTTCAATCCCTGGTTTAAAAAAAAAAAAAAAAAAAAAAAACACAGCATGCGATGGCTGTGGCACATCCCAATTGAAACGCAGGTGAAGGGGTCAGAGTTCTAAGTGTGGGACTTCAGATGAAATGGGGTTAGAGGAGAATCTGGGGCACCATGAATACACATATGTTATTTGAAGGCATTGACTAAGTGTGGTTACCTAAGAAAAGTAAGTTAACAGAGAAAAAAGAAACCCAGTTTTGAAACTTGGAAATCTTCAACCTTAAGGACCTAAAAGCCCATCAAAGGATGCTGAGAAGTCACAGCCAGTGAGTTCAAAGAAAATCCAGGAGCCATGGAAAGCAATATTTTAAAAAAAATTTTTTTGTGTGAAAAACAGCCATCATGTGAGTTGAATAAATCTGAGAAAATGAGTAGGAAATGTTGAGAGAAATGTGGTTTAAAGCCTAAAATTAAGATCTAAAATTATATGCTGTCCTTACTTCTGATAAAAACCAGGAGGGCCTCAACTGGCCTAACTCCAAGTCCCCCTCCACATTCAGTTCCCATGCATATGGTCTTCTAGTCAAACAGCCCCTAAACCAAGGGACCAAGCACAATTCCTGCTTGTCCCTTAGTATCAAGCTTCTTTTCCCTGCCAGTCCACAGGATGATTCAAATAGGCCAATCACAGCCAATCTGGTGGGAACCAGATTTCACCATACACTCCTGATGCTCCCACAACCTGCCTCCCACCTCACCCGTTTGCTCCTTCTGTTACCTAGCATAGCCCTCGTGTGGAAAGGCATGGTGTGTAGCTTTCTCCTCTGCCAGGCTGAAAGTATATGTGATGAATAAACTGCCACCAATCTCATTCATCCAGTGTCCAGTGTCATAAGTTCAACAATTTACGTAACCCTAGGACAGTGAGATGAATACAAATTGGCTGAAAAAGAAGAAACCACTGGGTTTGGCAACATACTTGGCTCCTGAAGCAATGGGCGAAATATAATGATAAGGAAATGGGAAGAGAATAAGTGAAGATGGGAACTGTAAAAGATCCTTTTCCAGAAGTTCTACTATGTTTGGGAGCAGAGTTTTTAGGTATTAGCTGGAAAGAAAAGTGACTCCAAGTGTTTTTTTCTAAGATGGGACATGCTCTAGCATATGTAATGAATGGAAATCAAGGACACATTGGCGGTCCAAGTGTGAAAGCCAATGATTGCAGAAATCAAGTCCCTAGAAAAGAGAGGTAAATAGCACCAGAGTACAAGGTTTTTCATAGATAGGAGCACAGAGATTTCATCTATAGTAACAGAAAAAATGAAAGAAAGTATGTATTAGATTCCAGTACATTCAGCAATGGAAAGATGACAGTCTTGAACTGCATGGGTTTTCTGATTTTATCTATGTTCAACTACTTGGACCAAATCAGAGGAGAAAGAGTTGGGCTGAACTAAGATTGTGAATTTGTCCAGAAAGGAAGACAAGAATGTGTACTAGAGGATTATGAAAAAAATTAAACTTTTAGTTTTAATTAAACAGAAAGTAAATACCTGTAATCCCCAGAGCCTCAAGACGCTGAGGCAGTAGGATTGCAAGTTCAAAGCTAACCTTAGCAACCTAGTGCAACCCTGTCCAAAAAAAAAAAAAAGGGGGAGGGGGCTGGTATGTGAATAAGTGGTTAAATGCTACTGGGTTTAGTACTCAGCATAAAAAATGTTTTTAATTTAAAAATAAACATGGAGACTTTTTCAAAATGGTAAGAGATGTAGAATTTTATCAAAATTATCACATTGCTTTTACACATTAGATATAAAGCATTAGTTTCTTTACTTTCTTTAAAAATTAAAAAAAAACTAGTTTAAAAACCTTATCTGGATGCAAAATGCTGAATTTGAACTAAATTACTGAGCTTAATGATGCACCTAAAAATAAAATGTATATAAATTTATATAATTAAAGACACTTGACCACATCTATGTGTTTAGTACCAAATAAGACAAGAAAACTGTTCTAACAGTGGAAAAATTGGACATCAGAGTAAAATTGGTACCTCTGGTTCATGTTCAAGTGGTTTTAATGTTATCCCAAATGCAGAACCAACATTCCTGGGAAATGACATTTCTGGGAATTTACATTTTGGTAAGTTCTAGAAAACCAGACTAGCTACATTTAACTACTATGTTCTAGTTAATTCAAAACATGAGCAGAATGCTGCAGTTCATATTAAATTAGCAGTAAGTATATGAGAAAATACATGTAACATATTTAGAATAGTACTTAGCATATAGTAAATGACCAATAATTGTTAATTATTATTTCAATATCATCAGCAATGCTTCTCAAATATTAAAATGCTGAAAATGTTGCTGCATAATGTCTATCCATCATCTTGAAAGTATTTTTATCATTTTAGTGAGGAGAAAGAAATAACCATACCCCTCTTACATTTGTTTCCTGTTGGCTTCTGAGACTGTGATTAGAACATTACTGCGAACACATGATGACAAGCCTGGTCATCATAGCAAAATAAATGTTAGAAAATCCAGTTAGCCCCACTTCCTATCAGGCTTGGGATATCCTAGATATATGTCTGTCTTTTAATGTCAATACTAAAAATTTTTAAACTCAGTCAAAATACTACTCATGTACTGTGCTCAAAAGTGTAAAATGAATAACGTCTCTCTGTGTGCGTTTATGTGATGCTGGGAATTGA
Source organism: Aplodontia rufa (assembly GCA_004027875.1). Classification (NCBI taxonomy): domain Eukaryota; kingdom Metazoa; phylum Chordata; class Mammalia; order Rodentia; family Aplodontiidae; genus Aplodontia; species Aplodontia rufa. The sequence goes on along the minus strand of PVKS010003434.1, from coordinate 58,431 downwards.
ACCCAGGGCCTAATTCATGATAGGCAAGGGTTCTAACACTGAGCTACACCCTCAGTCCTTGAATAGCTCTTCTATAAGGTAGTTTGGCAAAACTTTAAATTTTTGCAAACTACTGGAACTTACAATTCTCATTCTTGGAAACAGGAATATTAAAATATATTTATCTGTAAAGATATTAGGATAATAGAAAAAACTTAAAAGAATTTAAATGTCCACAAACAATAATTATGTCAAAAATATAAATATATCAATTAAAAATAATATTGCATAATACTATATAGCAAGGCACAAAGAAACTCTCCATCTATTTGGAAATATAACTACTATAGATTGAGCATACCTAATATAAAATCCAAAATCTAAAATGTTCCAACAGCTGATACTTTTGAACACCAATATCTATACGCAGAAAATTCCATTGCTGAATTCATACAGTTGGTCACAGTCAACATGCAGACACACTAAAAATATTGTATAAAATTATCACCAAGCTATGTGTATGGTATATATGAGATATAAATAAATTTTATATTTAGATTTGAGTCTCATTCCAAAGAGATCTCATTATGTATGTGAAGATATTCCAAAATATGAAAAATATTCAAAATCCAGAACACTCATTACCACTATTTCACATAATGTATAGTCAACCTCTATTAGGTAATACTATTTTTTTATAAAATATAAAAATTAAAAAGTTATTGATAGAAAATTACTTGAAGAATATATACTGAAATGATAGTTTTTATGTACAAATGGTGGTGCTAGAATAATTTCCATTTTTTTCTTTCTTTACGTATTTTCCAATTTTACATAAATGGCAGTCTTGGATTTAATTAGAAAATAATGTAACAGATAAAGTAATACATAAGCAGAATTACTTCTGACAACATTAAAAGATAGTTTGCTAAAGCTGTGGATACTAATAAACATTCAAAAGTTAAGAGAAGTAAATAAAAATTAAATATATCAGAATAATAAAATACACAATTGTAGTTGTTCAGATTCAGTCAAATATTTAAAACAAATATTAGGTCAAGAATGAAAAGGGCATTTATATTAGTTTTAAAGACAACATATGGGCTTGTAGCACTGGTACCATTATCATCAACATCATCATCAATTAACATTCATTCAGACTTTTCTCCAGAGATCTAAACCTATTTCTGAAAATTGGACACATCTGGAAGTGAAATTTACTTTTTTAGGTTCAAGAGGAAGACTTAGGAAATTCCAACTTCAGAACATTCCATAGTATCATCTCCTGAAAGAGTTAATGCAATTTCCAGAACAGTCGGCATATTAAGTAGTGTCAAAAGAAAAACAGCTGGATTATAAAACATAATCCCTGAACAACTGCATTGGGAATAACATTGCCCAAATGATCTATTACCATTGGAAAACTGCCACAGGCGCACCCTACAGCTGATGAGCCCTGTGTCCCCAGACAGCAATGCCCTCAAAATAGAACACCTGACAAGGTACAAAGCAAAATTTAAGACACGTCTGTTGAGATCCAACATAAATAATGTGCCAGAAATTAAAACAAAGAAAAATTAAACCAAATCTAAGACAAGCTCTAAACATAAGGGAAAAAAGCTTCAAAAAATATTCATCCTGAAGGAGAGCTTAAGTCTGAAAATGTACATAGATACACAAATTAGCTCTGTGGGCTTTGAAAGTATGTCTTCTTCCAAATGGTCATTTTTTAAAAAACAATAACAACATATAAGCTTAAATTACCTGGGAATTTAATTAAATTGCCCCAGTTAAATAAATAATGTGACTCATTCTCAAAGAATAATTTCTATATTCTTCAAAAAATATTTTTAATTTTCTATGGTAACTAGACAATGGAATATATTTGTTAAGAATACAAGATCTAGAGTCAAACTGCTTGAGGACAAATCACAATCTGTCAATCATTAGCCTTATGGTCCTCATTAAGTTGTTTAACATCTCTACATTTTAAAGTTTTTGTACAATGGGTACAATTACCTGTCACATTGACATATACCTGTAATTCTGAAGGCTCAGAAGGCTGAAACCAGAAGATCACAAGTTCAAGGACAGCCTTGACAACTTAGGGAGACCCTGTCTTAGTACCACAATAAATAGATGATGATGCTAGATAAAAATGAGTACAATTATTAACTATAATATCTATTCATAGGTGTACTATGAGGATTACATGGGCCCATGCATATAAAAGTACTTAGAGAAGAGACTGGTGCATAACTGCCCAAAAATGTTTGTCATTTGTGTTCTACAATACATAGTCATAAAAACATAATAAAGTCAGTTTTAGTTACCATCCTAAATGATCTTCTTGGTAAAAGATTTAATACCTCAGTATCAATGAGAGGCCTTAGGTATACTCCTAGTTTTCTCCAATATTGCTCTTAATTGCAATAAAACCCAAGTCATACTTTTCAAATTTTCATGTCTTTTAGCATCAAGAAATGGGACTATGTTGAATGATAGACTTAAAATTCAAAATAATCTCCATACATTAAATGCATGGATTTTAAGTACCATGATATGGTTTGAATGAAAGGTGTCCCCCAAAAGCTCAACCTGTGAGACAATGCAAAACTGTTGAGAGATGAAATGATTGGGTTATGATAGCCTTAATGCAATCAGTGAAGTAATCCCCTGATATTAATTGGGTGGTAATTGTAAGCTGGTACGATGTAGCTGAAGGAGGTAGGTCATTGGGTATGTGCCTTTAGGTTATGTATTTTATATCCCGTGAGTGGAGTCTCTCTCTGCTTCCCTCCACCACACTCTTTTGCCATGAGGTTCTTCCTCACCTCAACCCCCCAGGAAAGGAACCAGCTTTCTATGGACTGAGACCTCTGAAATAAACTTTTCCTCCTAAAATTGTACTTGTCAGGTCTTTTAATCATCACAGGAACAAAGAAGCTAACTAAAATATACCATGATGAAATGCAACATGAATAAATGCGATAGTTTGGATCATAAAAATCAAATGTACAAATAGAAGATAATGGAGATCTAGATCTAAAACTTTAGGTTCAACTAGGTATTCCAACAGGCTCTTCTAAAAGCAAGTCTATTTTCATCAGTATGAACTTACGATTCTGAAAAAAGCAAGAAATCAAACGGACTAAGATCCAGGGAGGTAGGGGCTGCTTAAATTCACTTCTAAATTTTCAATAAAAAATGAGTATGTGTTAGTTAGCTTTTCACTACTGTGACCAAAATAACTGACAAGAAAAATTTAGAGGAGGAAAAGTTTATTTGGGGCTCACAGTTTCCAGTATTTCTGTCCATGTTCACTGACTCTGTTATTCTGGGCTTGGAGCAAAGTAGAACAACATGGTGGAAGGCATGCTGGAGAAAAGCTGCTCTGCTCATGGAAGCTAGGAAGCAGAAATGGAGAAAGAGAGGGTAAGAGGCTAGGAAAATAAATAGTCCACTGGGCCATAGCCTCGCTGACCTACTTTCTTCCAGCCACATCCTACCTGCCTACACTTACCACTCAATATTCCATTCATGTTATTGATCCATCACACAGATTAATGCACTGATGAGATTACTGCCGTCATAATAATTATTATACCTCTGAACATTGCTACTTTGTTTAACCTATGAGTTTTGAGGGGGTCATTCCATATCTAAACCACAATAGACTACATCATATGCTTTCTATTAAAACATCTTTACGTGTGTGTACACAATTCATAATATCATACAAAGTAAGTATAAATCATGAAGATCCCTGAAGATCCCCAATATCTAGGAATAATGTAAAGAAAGAGTATATGACAAAGGACATAAAATTAAATAGCCAAATTAACAGGAGCAATTTTACTGATGGTGTCCAGAATGTTTAGAAAGATAAGGATCAAGAATCTTATTTCATTAGTCATTGAGCACAAATATGTATTACATTTGAAAATAGTTATTTTCAATTTGATATAAAAACTAATTATGTGACCCATTCTGAAAATATTATAAGGAAATAGTATAGTACATACAGCTGACTGTAATATACACTTTTTTTCTGTAAAATTTTATCTCTGAATATTAGAGTAAAAAGGGAATCCGAAGTTATTATCTTAAATAAAAGCCCTCCATTATGTATTTTTAAAAATTAACAGGAGTGAAAGATAGTAGAGTGTTATGCAAGCTAAAAAAAATATTATAAAGAGAAAGTGGTTAGGGCTGAGGATGTAGCTGGTTGGTAGAACAATTGCCTAGCATGAGTGAGGCCCTGGGTTCCATCCATACTACCTCAAAAAGAAAGGGTGGCAAAAGAGCTAGAATGGGCATACTATAGAGACACAGCTACATCAATGTTTATAGCAGCTCAATTTACAATAGCTAAACTATGGAACCAACCCAGATGCCTATTGCTAGATGAATGGATTCAAAAACTAAGATATATATATTATATATATAATATATATATATACATACATATACACACATACATATACATACACATACGCACATATAATGGAGTTCTACTCTGCTATTAGAATGATATCATGGCATTTGCAGCTAAATGGATAGAAATGGAAAGAAATCATGCTGAGTGAAATATCCCAAACACAGAGACTTAGGAGCTGAATGTTTTCTCTCATATGTGGAAGCTAGAGTAAAACCTAAGACAGGATGAAAGTTAGCTAAGTTCAAGTAATAAACCCATCATAGTTAAAATCTCACATAAGCTGAGGGAACCATAACTATGAAAGTAGGGGAAGAAGGGAGGGAGGAAGAGAGGGGACAGAAGGATAAGGGGGTTATCAATATAACTGGGAACATTCAGGGAGTGAAACTCAGAAATTTCAAAAATTAATATACATATTTATGCTCATCTCCATTATAGCATGGGGGTATTACAGAGAAGACATGAAACTGGGGAATGGATGTAGGGGGGAAGATCCTGAAGTAGGATCGGCCTTAACTTACTATGTCAATATCCATGTATGTATGAATATGTAACAACAATTCCCTCCAATATGCAAGACTATGTCAAACAAATGAAAAACATAAAAGAAAGGGTGGGGGGAGAAAAAGTGGTTAACTCCATCAAACTATTGAAAAATCTCAAAGATAAAGAAGTACCCTTTGAGTTCAGAACTGGGACAGACACTAATGGCAGTACATTAGACTGGTGGGGTCATGCTGGAGTGATATAAGAACAAAATGGGAGGCAAGAAATGGATGTATCATAGATGGAGTTAGACAATTAGTTTAAGAAGAGTGGATATCAGAGGAGTAAAACCATCTTCAGGGGAACTTGTGGGTTCTCCAGGGGAAACAAATTTCAGAAAGAGAGAAACTGAAATGCTCTGGATAGATAAATCTGTTAAAGAAGAAAGAATTCAGAAATAATCAGATCCTTGGTGCTCCTAAATGGAAAAGATGATATGGGATCTGGTTTATTTTGGTAGAAAATGTAAAGAAAACCCAATGGCTTCCACAAACCAGGATTTGTCAGAAAAGAATGGGATTTGGGGCATTTTATGATATGTACAGATGTCCTGTAGTTTAGATAATAGGAACTTCTTCAGAATAAAAGCATAGAAATGTAACTGAGAACTGTAAATAGGAAAGTACAGATAGGCTCAACCTTATGCGTGAAATAAAATGCAGCACTTCTTTGATCCAAAGTATTTCACAATGGAATGTTTTCATGTTTTATTTTTTGTTGTCTTAATAATTTTTTGTTGCTCTTAATAAGAATGACTACCATTTATTTAAACACTATGATGTCCCAGGTGCTAAAATGGGCACTTTACACACATTAATTTGAGTCCTCCCAGCAATTTTAAGTTATGAAAAAGAACTTAGGATCCTAGCCACAATCAGTTGCCATCTATATACTTAGCCTCTTAGTACAAAATATCAAGAAGGAAGGAAGATTCAAGAATGTTAAATTATCTAGATCAAATCTTAAAGTGCACAGATAAAAGTTTCAGTTAGGAAAATGCTTACATTTGATTCATTCATTGTGGTATTTATAAATTCTCTACTATTCCAGAGTACGTTTGAGGTGCTAGAGATTGATTCAACAGTAAACCAAAGAAGTCCCTGCTCCAAGGCTGGTGCTTTAGAAATAGTCATTTCACAGTGTCCTCAGAGGATTGGTCCACGAATTCCAAGGATACCAAAATCTGTATATTCTCAAGTCCCTTAAGTAAAATCATATAAATATTTGCATATAGTCTATGCACTTCCCATGTGCTTAAATATCTCTAAATCACTTGTAATACCTAATGCAACATGGTTGTGATACAGTTTTTATACTGTTTTGTTAAGGGATTAATGATAAGAACATCTGCACAGGTTTGGCACTACGATAGTTTAGACACAGTTTGAGTGTATACTCCAAAGCTCATCTGTTGAAATGTTATCCCCAATATGAGGAATGAAGAAGGTAAAAATAATCCCACTATGGTGTTTAGTGGTGGGGCCTTTGGGAGATTATTGGAATTAAGTATATTCATCAGGATAACTCCCATATTTGAGCACTGTTGACTTTATAGAGAGAAAGACACACAAAAGAGATCCTCACCCATACTCCCTGTCCTTTGTCATGTGATGCCCTGTGTGACCCTGGTACTTTGCCAGCAAGAGGGCCATCACCAGATGCAGGCAATTGAACCTCCAGCATTACGAGCCAAATAAAACCTCTTTGTGGAGTTTCTGAAGTTATGCAACTTCAGATATGTCTTTATAGTAATGAAAAACAGACTAATAAAAGTACAATTGCAATTTTTAAAAATATTTTCAATCTAGTTGGTTTAATGAGTAGATTAAGGAACCATGGATATTTAGGGCTCACTTTGTTGTACCCACTTGAAGAAATGCTACAAAAAAAAAAAGAACTTCTTTTTTAACTGAGTAGAAATCTCTTAGAGAGAAAAAGTACCTCCAAAAGTCAATTTAAAATAATAATTTATCAAGAATATATATGCAACATTGTACAAATTAAAATCAAATGATATGATTAATTCATTACATCTCATTTAAAGCCCTAGATAACAAAGTTAGAAAAGAATCTCAAGACTATAGAACTTGAACAACCTATGTTTAATATTTGTTACCAAAGAAAAACTACATTATTTTTATTATTTGCCCCATAATTGTTCTTATTTTAACTAGACCTATAAAAAGATAAAGAGATAGCAATTGAAATAAAACCATGGAGATAAGGCAAAAGACTTCATGAGAAAAATTATTTTATCAAAAAAATCGATCACAAATGAACTCAGTAGAAGCAAAAATTTGCAGCTTAATAGCGCACTCCAATTGCGTGCGCAAACAACCACACATTCACACCCTCTCTACAGTACATGGAATCCTGAGTACTTCCAGGTCTCTACTAGTGATGTGGATGCTAGCTGGAAAGATGAAAGAGGGAGAGGCTTTCTGGGTTCCTTTGCCTGGAGATCATTGAGGGCTTAAATTCTGAAGTCAGCTTTGGTTGGAATCCTGCCTCTAGAGGCTCCTCAGTATGTGACTTGAGCAACTTTCCATGCCTCTGAAATATGTGAGTAAAGGTGATGACTGTCCAGTAGTGTTACTGTGAAGGCTGAGAAAGTTCATTCTGAAGGGCTCAGAAAAGTGCCTGGCATATAATTAGCACTTGTTCCTACTTCTGTAATTATCACTGTTTTGTTTATCTCAAATTGTTTAGCTTTTTAAATGTAATTCAAAAGTTTTGATCATTTTGAAAGTTAGACATTTTCCAGATTGTATAAATTTTGTTCCCAAACACCTTCCCTCAACACACATGTATTTTGGGTGATCATATGAATTCCATATGATATCAAAGGAATATATGAATTTCCAGTGAATCACCATAACCCTTGCTCCCCAGGGGCATTTTTCTAAGAGATTTATTTCCACTTGTAAGAAAAGAGTCCCCACATGATATATTATTCCAGCTTCTGATTGAAAAACATTGCTGTATTTAAACATGAGTATGTAACTTGTGGTAGTGATTATGAGGAGAGAGGTGACTTCTGTTTTTATCAAAAGCACCCCATTATTTTGTTTCCATTTATAAAAGGTACCTGAAAAGTCAGAGGCCATTAAGTGAAATGTAGAAGACATAAACTGTGCCCTATAAAAAATATAAGATATTATTTACTGTTTGATATTTATTGAAACCATTCCATCAGCTCAAGGATTACACTTTCCATTTCACTGTTGGCAATCTTCTTTGGAAAGAGGGAGACATAAGTTCCTGAGAACACTATGCTACTTTGTTAGGATTTATACTTTATTAATTTTATTTATTTTATTCAGAATTAAATGATTGCACAAGTATTATCTGAGTAAAGAGTAAGCTACATTTTTGCAGGCCCCCTTTCCAGCTCCTCCCCTCCTACACACACACACATCTATGGTTTCCTAGATGATTTATTGCTTTAACTTTGGTGAGTATACTATATGAACTTGACTACCTTTCACCCACGCCTGGGTTTTGTTCTAGCCTCCACAGAACACTATTTTTATAGTTTGTTAAAGAGAATATGGGAAAGAAACGTTTAATTCCTTCTATCCAGATTCATCCTTTAAGATGATTTTTGATTAGAGACAAATATTACTGGGAACTCTCCTTGTGCAATGTATATCAAGTGAAAAGAAAGAGAAAACTAGAGTCAGAATAAGAATTCGGCTTCCATTTTTAGCCAATACCTGGTTGAATGACCATGCTTATTTTGACTTAATTCTTTGACCCTGTTTCCTCCTATGTTAAATTACGGGGCTTGATCAATTGGTTTCTAAGTTCTCTTGAACATAATCTATAATATGTGTATTTTCAGAAACTGTAAAATATAAAAGCACATGATATCTGAATTCTATAACTTAGCTAACTCTCATTCTTTATCAATTTGTCATGAGTGAAGTCAAATATTTCTTACCCAAATTTCAGGATAATTATCAATTTTAAATCAATATTGACTATTTAGGATTTTCATGGCCTTCTATAATAGCATAAGGGTGGAATTAATGAAGAATACATAAAAATAGTTTAATATATTAGTAATATATTTATCAGCTTTTATTGAGGAAGAATGATTCAAGAACTCTTAAATAAGGCAAAAAAAGATCTTCTGAAAACAACTAAATCTTAGTTTGTAAATGAGAACCATGCTTTTACCCTTAGCACAAAAGCATACACCAGTGGTGTGCATTAACTCCCAGTTCTTTGCCTCTAAACTTTCCCAAATGATTTGAAAGCATAGTAATGTTTAGGATAGGATTTGGATTCCTGTAAAAATATAGATTCTCCTAGGAAACAAATACTTAATCTTTGATTAGTCATTTAGAATTGAGTATAAGTGATTTTTGAGATTCATGAATCTTCTAGAGTAGGGTGAAATAAACAGAAATTGGAACCTTGGGGAAATGACTGCAAACTTTGTGTACAGCCCAATTTTGCTGTGAGCCAATTCTACTAACAAACAATACACCATTGAAAGGTATATGGTGTATTTATTGCTATTTCAAATTTAAGAGAGAAACAGTTGAACCAAGAAATCAGATTGAGAACACCATTTCAATGCTACATCTCATGAAATAACAGAAAATATGCATTTAAAGAAAAGAAACCTGGTGAAGTAGCACTTATCTGAAATTCTACAAACTCTGGAGACTGAGCCAGGAAGATCCCAAGTTCAAAACTAGCCTCAACAATTTAGGGAGATCCTGTCTCAAAATAAAAAATAAAAAGGGTTGGCATCCTGGGTTTAATCTCCAGTACTGCAAAAAGGGAAAAAAAAGAATCAAGACACAAGAATAAGTATTTGGTGTCTCAGTTATCTTGGGGTGATATAGTAAAATACCAAAGATGGTATGGTTTAAACAACAAACATTGATTTCTCCAAGTTCTGGAGGCTGAGAAGTCCAGAATAAGGTGCCAGTATGTCTGGTGTCTGATGAAGTTCAGTTTTCCTATTTACCAACTGCTGTCTCCTCACTGTAGCCCCACAGGGCAGAGAGCAAGCAAGCTCACTCCTAGTGTCTCTTATAAGTACACTAACAACCATTGTGAAATCTCAACCTTCATGACATAATCACCACCCAAAGGCTCCATCTCCAAATACAATCACATTAAAAATTAGAGCAACAAATATTAAATTTTGGAGGGACACAAACATTCAATTCATAGCAAAAGATGTGTAGGAAGTAAGGTTTCATAAGTTAACGAGGAAAGTGTCCAATTAGCTACTAATATCAGAGTTAATGAACCCAGTCGACACTTACCTGTCACTCCCAACCTATTCTTATGAATTGAATGAACTAACGTACAAGGATTCCAAAATGAATAGAATACAAAAACCAACACTGTTCAGGAACAAAATACACTACTCTCAACCAAAAGAACAACTAACACTAAACATAACCTAATAGACATAATCAGTAATGACAAGGACAGTGAAAGAGATTGGATGTGCATGAAAAAGGAACACCTGGTGATTCCAGAAATTTTAAAACATGATTTGAAAAACAATGTATGAGCTAAAAAGTACAATGCACACAATCAAAAAGCAAATTAGGTATTCAAGCTGTTATTAGAAATATTTTCCCAGGGAAAGTCCAAATATGAAAAATATTTGAGAATTAGAAACACGAAGAAAACTCCAAAATTTTAGAAATGGCTCTGAAAATGTGTAAATGGGAAGTGTATATAATGAGAAAAATGATAGGAATCAATTTCTAAAGGTTATAAAACAAGCTCCAGATTGACAAGACCCAACAGATGCCAAGAAGGATAAATGAAAAAGCAACAAAGAATTCTTATTTAGTGCACATTTTACACCAAAGATAAAATGGAAAGGATGCTTAGAAATCCGTGTAATTGTATGTATGTGTGTACAATATAAATAGCACAGATCCATACATTATGTGTTAGGACAATGTTCATATACACAAGAAACTAAGTAATAGTACTAATTACTAATAGTGATTACTTGGTTAGAAAAAGATGAAGAGTAAGGAGGGTTTCCATACATTTTTATATATATGTATCTATATATATTGCTTAATTGAGTACCTAATTTAAGAAAAGAAATACTATTTTTAATTGATTAATAGTAGTTTAAATGTCAATCTACTAGGAATTTTAAACACAAAAGGTCATGCTATCCTTTTAGGAAAAAAGACGTAAAAGATCATGCAGGGTTTCTTTAATGTTATTTGAAGTGAAATATTCATTAACTTTCAGTGGTATACAAAAACCTACTTCCTCTTTAAAATTCAGAAAGTTAAAAATAAAAAGAAACACTGTTTGCATTTGTTGCTTCCTGTTTGAACTTCCTATTATTTGAATACTTAATAATATTTTTGGCATGAATGAATGAATCAGCTATTTCCAGTAAATAACTAGGTTAACCAGTCTGGATTGTTATATGCTGACTGGCATGCACAAGGCGAAATTTTTACTAAAATAATATAGTATTTTGCTCTCGAGACCACATCCACCACACACTATCTATAAAGTACTAATGAAATAATTAATTTCCCAATTTTGTGGCATTAATAATTAATAATTGTCTTCCTACCCTTTCCAGTTCAAATTAGATGTTCAAAAGAAGTACATGTCAGCATTTTAAGTAAAAGTGATACTACACAATGTTATAAATCATTACAGAATAGCACAAATGCCATATAATACTTTTTATTTTATTTTTTACCTCTCCTGTTTATGCTTTTATGTACAACATAATGTTGGGTCACATTTTGACATAATCATAAATGCATGAAATTCAATTTGCTCCACCTCATTCCCCAGTACTTCCTACTCCCTCCCCGTTCTTCTTCCTCTACTCTGTCTTCTATTTATAGTTTTTTATTTAATTGGTTCTTTACAAATATACAAAAAGGTGAAATTCACTGAGGCATATTCATATATGTTCATAGCATAATTTGGTCCATTTCATTCTATTATCCTTCTCCACCCTTTCCTCTACTGCACTGATGGCTCTTCTATTTTCTTGGGATTTGTTCCCCTCCTTATTTTTATTTATTTATTTATTTTTTGGTCTAGCTTCACATATTACAGAAAAAAATTCTACCCTTAACTTTCTGAGTCTTCTTTTAGTTATTTCTAAATTAAAACAAATATTTAGATGATTTCGCTCCATTATGAGTGAGCATCAGGCCACAAGTACTGAGCCTTCCAAATATTATATCTATGACATGTGAAGCAATTATTATATTTATGACAGGTAGGACACATGAACAATGAGACCTCCCTGTCTATCACCCAAGCACAAGTGCCAGTGGACATAGTGCAGCTACACATGCAGCCTGTATGTTAGTCCACAACATTAAAAAACTATTAAAGAAGGGAAAATTACTCATGAGCAATGGAGGCAGTGTGACTGGGCCACCGAGAAAATCAGGAAGACTTAGCAAAGGTAAAATGCTGCCATTTTAACCCAATGGAAGGTTTCAATCTGAACTTCTGCATGCTAACTCCTCTTTGGACTGCCTGTACACACTGTGGGAAATTTATCCATTTTTTAGTGCAAAATTAGAAATGTATAGTAATTAAAAGAAAATGGAATTCTGTTCCCCCACTGGGTAATTTGATGATTTCTTTAATTCCAATGTTAACAAGCAAACCCTAACTCATTCACAAAAAGACTACATATTTCCTAAGAACAATATTCCTTTAGTTACATAAGAAAGTTAAGTTTGATAATTAAGTTAAATTATGTACTCAAGTGAAACTGAAGCAGAACACGAAAGGTTTATTTTTGTATGGTATTATATCAAAGGCCTGATTAGTAGTTCTGAAGTGATAACATGAATTCACTTAATTTTAGTGATGTTTACAGCCTTGATACCTATAGACAGAGGAGACTAACACTGTAATGAACAATTCCATAAGCCATTTGTAAAAATTTATAACAATAACCATAAGCATGCCTTCAAACACTTTTCATGATAACTTATTTATGCCTTAAAGTATCCCTATGAAGTACTTGTTATTATCCTCATTTCAAAATGAAAAAAAAAATGGAGCTACATGGAAGTTAAAATTTTTTAAATCTCTAAAAAACAGCCATCAAGAGGCAGAGTTTGGATTTTAACGATAAACTGAGCTGTTAACCACTGTTTCCTATTTTGTCTTACGCATCATAAAAGCATGAAAACTATTCACAAATATTTTCCACACCATAAACCATCAAGATGAGTGTTTACTGAGGTAGAAAGGGATAAGACTTTAAGAAGGACTTATGATCAAAAACTGACCCTCAGGGCTGGAGCAGTGGCTCAGTGGTTACAGCACTTTCCTGGCATGCATGAGGACACAGGTTCATACCCCAGCACCACAAATGATGAAGTATCAGAGCAACGAAAGCTATGTGAAAAACAAAATAAAATTGATTCTCTCTCTTACTGTCCACTTAAACACACGCACGCGTGCGCACACACACACGTGACCCTCGCATTTGTAGACCTGGGAAGGCTACCTCTGACATAAACAAGGTTGCGAGTGGGATGTATGTAGAAGTCATCAAGAGTAGAATGAGATTAGAATCCAAGCAATGACATATTGGTGATGAAGAAAAGTTGTCGTTTTTAAAAAGTTGATCCTAAATTCCAACAGTTACAAAAGACTTAACTTTCAGCATTTTTAATGCTGAAATTTCTGAATAATTTGTTAAAGTACTCATTTAAACATATATAGGAAATTTAAGCACTATATGGAATTTGTACCCACAAATAAACTTTTGGTAATAGCCAAGAATTTTGCATTGCTTTTATCCTGTTTATTTTTATTCTCAACAGCATTCTCACAAAGTACTATTTTATGTAAAACACTTGTGCTTAAAAACTTTTTATTGATAACCCAATCATATTTTTCAAATAATAGTCTAAATATAAATTGAATTTTGTTCATATTTTATGTGAACATAAGTCTCCAAGCGCATAAAATTTTTTTTCAGAAATGAGTTATCACTACAATTATTGTTAGAATCCAATGAAAGAAATAACACATAAATATTTTTAATTTTTTAAAGTAATTAATAAATCCAAGTCATTTTCATTGGAAATGCTTCTTAATGAGATGAATAGAGCTGTTTATATGTTTTCTACCATGCCATATATCCCTGGGTATTACTACTAGAATGAAATAGGATTCAGCATCAATTTTTTTCCTACTTTTCATTTTTATAGACATAATATCTGAAAACTTTGTTCACATAAATAAGCAGATGGAAATTCTGGGAATTTGGTCATAGCAATATTACTTAATTATTTTTAGATCCTTTTGAATTGTGCGTTAAAATTCCTATAGTAACTTGTCACTAAAAGTGATCGTTGCTTAGCAGCTTCTCCTTTGGAGCCAACCTGACTTGCAAAACAATTTTTCCGCGATCATTCAAGTCTTTGAACTCTCACAACAACAACAGTATTTCAAATCTTCTCTTTATGTCTATCCCAAGGTTTCTATGTACCAGTGTGGGGAGAGTTGTGCTTTACTATTGGGAAAGTAAAGGTAGGAAAGAGCACCAACTCTTTCATCCTGGCATGTTACAAAGTAGATCAAGTTTTGGAAAATGTAAAAAATTTAGGCTCTGAAAATTATTTCTTCTAACCTATGCAAGTCTAGTATTTCCCGGAAAGTCTTAGTTCATACCCAGGAGACACTCTCCAGTTTAGATACCACTGGTCTAAATGGCAAGGAAATATTAAGATGGACATACAGTGCTGTGTGTGTTTATGTGGGTGTATATACGTCTCTGAGTTTGAGAGCATGTACAGCAAGTTACTTCACCCATCAGCCTCAGTTTCCTCATCTGTAAAAATGGAAGTAGCTATCTCTTGACATCCTGATGAGCATGAGAGATAATGTACGCAGAGAGCCTGTGCAGGCAGTGAAGTGGTAAGTTCACACATTTGTCATTTGTGACTCTCACTATGTAGAGTCCTTTTTCCCTGGATGATCTCAGGGCTGGCTCCTTATTGTGGCTTGATGTTAAGCATCCCGAGATTTTCCTGAGCACTTATTCCAAAGTTGCCCCCAATCACTTACTATCATGTCAGCCTGTTTTCTTTCCATCTTAGTTATTACGCTCCCTGGAATTATCTTGTTGGTTTTTGCCTTGTTTCCTTGTATCGTTTACTTTCACCCACTGGAATTTAAGGTCTGTGATAGCAGAGTGTTATGCATGCCCAGTGCTTTGAGCAAGGCCTAGCAATGGATAGGTTTGCTCTTAGTGGTTGACTCATAAATGAATGTGGGCAACTATATTGTTTGCTAGGGCTGCCACCACAAAGAACCACAGACCAGGTGGCTTAAACAATAGACCTTCATTTCCTCACTGTCCTGGGGCTGGAAATCAGAAATCAAGGTGTCAACTGGTCCTCTCCTTGATCTACAGGTAACTGTCTTCTCTCAGGTCCTCACATGGTCGTCCCTGAATCTGTTTTGTGTCTTAATCTTAACAATACCAGCCATAGTAAATCAAGGCCTACCCATAAGACCTCAGTTTACCTTAATTAACTTTTTAAAGCCCCTATCTCCAAATACAGTCCCATTCTAAAGAACCAGGAATTAGGTTTTCAATATATGAATTTGGGGAGGATACAACTTAGCCCATAACAGAGAATGAATAATTTATTTTCAGATTCTGATGTACAACAGCCAAATCATTAGTCATGAAAACTAATTTCAGGAGCCTCAATTCCCAAATGACAGATAATGTCTGGAAAAAACCTAATAAGCAAAGTCCAGGTTAGAAGCAGAACATTTTCTATCCATATAAAGTCTTATACACAAATGTTAATAGCAGTTTTATTCATAACAACCAGGAAGTAGACACAGTCCAAATGTCCATCTACTTGTGAATGGATTAATATGTTGTGATATTTCTATACAACGAAACACCACTTAGCAATAGGAAGAAATTACTGATATATGAAACAACGTGGATGAACCTGGAGGGCAAGACATTAAGTGACAGAAACCAGAAAACAGACTCCGTACCATATGGATCCATATATATGACATTCTAGAAAAGGCAAAACTTTGGGGACAGAAAACAGATCAGTGGCTCTCAGGGGCTGGGATAGTAAAAGGGAACAACTTCAAAGCAGAACTAGAGAACATGATGGGATGATGGAAATGTTCTATATCTTAATTGTTTTATGGTTATATGACTACATATGGATGTCAAAACCATCAATTATACATTTTAAATGGGTGGTTTTTATGATATGTAAATTGTACTTCAATAAACCTGATTTCTCAAAAAGTAGAGCATAGAGTTCTTTAAGATCCATAATTCCACGTGATAGCCTACCATCAGATTTTTAAAAATGTTTTCTATATCTATTTTAGAAAATGTACATATATAAACACACTAGACAAATGGAAATGTACATTTTTCTTTTAAAGTTCTAAAGAATGCTAAAGAAATATAAAGCTGTGTCCATTCAAACCCAGAATTCTCCGACAGCCACTGAGAAAATGCCTCAGCCATTTCATCTTATTTGATTCCCAAAGTCTCAAAGCTTCCCTTGAGCAGCTAGGGAGGATGTTGGAAGAATCCCTCCAAGCCATCGTTATTCATCCCTACCAACTGGAGCACACTTTAAGATTCTTATAAACTTTCCACTTCATATCATTTAATAGTGAAGTGTTTCCTCAAACAATAAAAAATGTTAACGCCATAGACAAAGTAGCACTCAGTGGAAATGAAAGTAATTTGAAGGGCTTAGAATACTTAAATGTGCCAATTGGAAAAAGTAATTTTTATTTATCTATTTATTTTTCTGCAGTCAGGGAGGCGGAGAGTTTTGTCTAGAAGAGCTTATTCTATAGAGGACAGATGGAGAGGATATTTGTGTTTAATTTAAATGTTCTGCAAAAGTTAACACTTCCAGCAGCACAGGAACACCCCCAGGTTTCTGCCAGATGACAGGAACACTTCATCCTTAATCCTCAACAGGATCTGAGACCTATGGATTTTGAACCCATCTGGAGCTAGAGTGATCTCTTTGCAATGAGGCAAATCAGGAAAGGCTCTGAGGAGCCTTGTACACATCCCCCCAAAACACACATGCTACCTTATTCCCCCACAGTCTTCATGTTCTGATTAATCAGAGGTACCAGGTTTTCATAATCACAGACTGCTCTTTCTTTGGGGGCTGATTCAGTTTAATGATTTCTAACATTTCATGAGGCACATGGAGATTTTTCTCAGCAATAAAAAATAACAGCCTCTCTCCCTGACAGCAAAGAAGGTTTATTCAGTGCTGTCAGGTAGATGAACAGTTATGGCTGTCCTCCTTACTAACTCACAGCACAATAGGTGGAAGATCAAGAATAATTACACCAAATGGCCATGGAAACTGACTCCAGGATGTGCAGGGGAACGCCCATTTCAAACTTGATACTAGCATCTGGCGCCACTTCCAGCAGCGAAGGGGTTCTCAAAACTTCCCTCTGCTCCTCATTTGAGTGTGAGCTGCTGCCAGAAAGACTCCTTTGGAAAAGCTGTGATCTAAGGGACCATCTCAACCCTGGTCTTCAAGGACTTTCCCCAGAGAGTGGCTCCTTCAGAGTCTGTAAGGAGGCAGCTTTCAGGATAAGTACTACAGTGAGTGGAAGGGACAACTGGTGACAATCTGATGTTTGGGGCCAGCATGGAGTTGTTGAGATCAGCAGTAAGAAATGTGGATAATAGTACAAGCAGCTACCCAGGGGAATCTGAGGGAGAAAAAGGATTAATGACCTCTGAGACTTGTTCACTTTCCACTCTTTTCCTGAAACACCAAAGCATGGAGCTAGTTATCAATCAAGAGAATGAAATATATCAGTGGATGAATTCGCTTTGCTACAGTGACAGCCAGCTCCACTTCTGAATACTCTTTGAAAACAATTTTTACTGTGCAATGCTGGAGAAAGCCAACAAATAATAAACCTGTCACAGGACTCACCAAGTGCTCGTAAATAGAAAAGTCAGCCTCACAGCTGCAAAGGGAAACCATTCTTAAGCTTGAAAAGTTGTCAATTCTTAATCATTGCTTCTGATATCAATTCTCATTTTGCTCTATGATTTGGGGTGACTCACCTTCAGCACTGGAGAGGTGGGAGCCTCTTGCTTCATCCTCTTGGTCAATAGTTTAGAGCACAGGTACAGCTCTCGGAAGGAAACATAACTATCTTTGGGCTGTGTTTATTTTTTCAACTGTCTATTGTTACAAACCACTAAGTTCATCTTTTTGGTTTAATTGAAAAACCTATACTAAATTGTGTTTAGTGTGCATTTTTGTTGATAAAACTTCGAGGGCAATAGAAATCCATTTAATGAAAACCATAGGCCTCTGGGGTCCTCCCAGGTCTCCCTGCCCAGTGGCACCACAGGAGTCTGCTAGTGTTTTCTCATTCCTCTTCCCAAGGCAGTCCTCATTATGCCATGTCCTCAGAAGACTGTCACTATCCATCTGACTCTCCTCTCTAACATGATCAAACAAGCCCTTGGAGAGTAGGGGAGGGGGATTACTCACACAAACTCTGCTTTAAGCAGTGTGCTGAGTGGACATTTTTCAACTGCATCTGGTAGCTATGGTAGGATTCAAAGGAGCAAACTTTGTGACCAGAATCTTCAAAGGAAGACCAGGAAGTTGCCTGCTGAGTCCTTTGGAGGGTTCACTGTGAACAGGAATAAGTCACTTCAACTAGGAAAAATGCTGTTTCTAATTAAGTTAAAGCTTCTAGGTTTTCAGAAGGTCTCCCTTTCCTCAGAGGAGCCAGGTCACACATATGGGTGTTGAAACTAATAAGTTACAGGATTTGGAAATGATAGCTCTAAGCATGTATCTCTCAGAAAATGTGTTTTTCAGTAGTAAGAAGTGGATCGTTAAATGAGGAGTCTTTTTCCACATTAACTTTCCTGTACCTGGACTGTATGGCAGGTGCAGAGATACGTAGGCCCCCACTGGATTTGTCCTGTGACGCTAATACAGATCATCACCAGTGTTTCCCAGGGAGCATCTCCATTGTCGAGACCCCATTTGCAGTTTTTTTTTTTTTAGAAGGCCTCCCTCTCCTGAACCCCTCTGAATATAGTAGGCCATTTATGTACAAAGATGATTTGTTAGTGTGGTTAAGCAACCATGTCCAAAATGGTGATCTAGGGTTAAGAACAGATCAGTCACTCTCAAGATAAGGAATTAAACCACTCTCGGTATCCCACCTGATAATATGCAACAGAACCCCAGATCTACCAAGCCTCCTTACAGAGTCCGCTGCTGACATACAGGAAACCCTAATAATTGCTTGTCCTAATGCAACACTGGAATGTTGCAGTGAATGGTTAATACCCAGCTCCAACAAATGAATACTCAGCAACACATGTTTCTCTAATAGAAAAAAGTAATGCCACTTGCCCAGACTGTCTTTGGAAATACTGGTTTAAACACACATTGCTAGCATATCATCTCGTTAGAAAAAAATTTGAAATATAGCTATATGTATATCAAAAACATATCCCTTTTTGACAGTCTGTACATCAAAAATTATCTACTAGGCATCCATTCATTGGCTGACTTGTTCAGTTGCTGAAGCCAAAAAGAATTTGGATTCATCTATGAACTTTCTTACATTTAATCTAAAATTCAGTCAACTCTACTCTCAAAATATATCTATCATATGATCAATTTGCAAATCTCTACAAATTCTATTTAGTCATCTTTTGACAACAGCCTTTTTAGTAGTCTCCTTGCTTCATTTTTCCCTCTTCAGTGCACTCCACACATGGCAGCCAGAGGTATGGTTATAAAACATAAACCTCATCACAGCAGTCTTTTGCTCAAGCACGACAATGGGTTACAATAATCTGTAACAGGGGTCAGCAAACTTTTTCTGAAAAAGGTCAAATAGTAAATAGCTTAGACTTTGTGGGTCACAAGATTTCTGTTGCAACTATTCAAATTTGCTACTGCAGCATGAAAGCAGCCAGAGACTAGGTATAAATGAATGGGTGTGGATATGCACTAACACAAATTTTATTTACAAAACCTGGGCAGATTGCTTGAAGGCCAAATGGTATGCTGACTCCTAGACTATAAGACCATGAATGATCTGGCTTTTGTCTTCCTGGGCTGATAGTTTTCCATTTAATAACTTCATTTTAACCACAATGATCTCCTGACTGTTCTGGAAACATGCCAAACACAACCCCACATTGGGGCTACTGCACTTGCTATATGTTTACTGATGATACTTGATTTAGAGACATACTGCTGTATAATCAATCATACCAAAACTTAATAGCTTAAGACAACAAAGGTATTTGTTGTATTTCATGACTCTGTGAGTAATCTGGGCTCAGTTGGGCAGTTGTTCTTGTCCAAGTGGTGTCAGCTAGGGTTACAGTCACCTAGAGCTCCACTGAACAGGACCATCTCAGATGGCTCACTCGCCTGCTGGCAGCTGGTGCTGGCTGGTACCCGGCAGGTTCTCCTCTACATAGCCTTGCCTTCTGGTTTGAGTTTCCTATAACATGGTGGTTTGTTATTAAAAGAAAATGTCCTAAGAGTGGAGAAGTGGGAACCACAGATCTCCTAAGTCCCTGTCCTGGAACTAACCTAGTACCACTTATTCTATAGACCACTGATCAAAGGAAGAACAAACTCAGATAGGCAGAGGGGAAAATAAACCTCATATTTCAATGAGAGGATTATGACAGAATTTTCAGCCATCTTTAAGCCACTGCAATGCTCTTCCCTGTCTATCCACTTTTACTTTGTTTTGTTTTGTTTTGCTTTATTTTATTTTTAGGTCTTTGTTCAGAGTTTACCTTTTTAGAGAAGCCAGTTCTGGCCATGCTTGTCCTGTACCCAAAACACTCTCTATCTACCAAATCTTATTTTATGATTCTTAGTGCACTTGAACATTTTCTAAATTTACTTGCTCTTTTGCTTACTTGCTCGTTTTCTCACCAACAGAAGATTGTTTTCTTTTGTTCTCTTAGTCACTATTTTTTGGCCAGTTTCTAATTATTCCTAACACAAAGAAGAGGACGTTCACTATTTTCTGAATGAATACTAACCATATACTTTTTATAGCACCAGCCATTGAGAATAAAATGACCCATCCGATACTATTTCTGCTCTCAAAAATACTCAATCTAAAACTAAGAGCCTGATAATCTGGAATTGAGGGTATGGATTCTCCCACTCCAATAATATGGAATAAAATCACACAAAAAATGTGTAACATACAAGTAAATGTACAGTGCTCAGAAGTAAAATGGAAATACTAAATGTTTAAATGAGTGAGAACACATGGATTCCCTTCTGATGCAGTGATGGTGACATCTAGGAAGAGTGTCAAGAGAACTTCGGAGGGCATTTCAAGTTGAAAAGTAAAGAGTCTTAACACATTCCAGATTTTGGCCAAGATTATTAAATGGGGTACTTTTCAAAAATTTTTAATTTATATTCAAATTCTTTAAAAAATTTAAATCAGAAAAATATTGATGAAAACTGGCTTGAAATAGCTTCAAACTACAAAGCATGATATATTTTGTTAACCTGCTTGCATATCTTACCACCTGCTCCAATATTCATAGCCTGACAGGGGTCAGAGAGAGGGAAAATCAAGAGTGAAGAAACATATTAGACCATGTTTGACGCTTTCATTAATATCTGAAGCAATTCTACTTAGTAATGAGACACAGAAACGCATGTGAACTTTACTAAAGTCTAGATACATTAGCATTCTTTTCTACTTTCAGCAGTTTCTTAATATTCAAGTATAATGGACACATGCTCACTTTGGCTATGTGTTTTGGATGTTAGAACAGATGATTTACAGAGGTTTAATTTTTAAAATCATGTTTACATTCAAGATTCAATTTTGTCCCACTGTCTAACTTTGACCCTAATTTTCCATTGATCAGAGACAATTTATCCAAACAGTTATTACAACCTTAGAAATGTTGCAGATCTTTCTTAGATGGGTCAGAAGTATGTTGGTGAACTTAGCCTATATTCTCCAAGAACACAGAAAGGTTATGGAGTAGCAAGTACGTTAGAACGATAAAGATTAGGATAATTGTTAACTATACAATAAAAAGACTCAAAAATAAAATAATTCAAATAAGATACAAGTTTATGACTCTCCCATGTGACAGTCCAAAAGTTGGTAGGTAGTTCAGGGCACTCAGGTGTACATTCTGCATGACGTGGCCCAGGGACTAGATTAGGATAGATTATTGATTACTCACTGTTTTTGAATGCATGGCCCTCAAACACACTTGAACTTGGATCACCACCGCACCTCCACATTCTTGCCTCTGGAAGAGGAAAAAGGACATGTGAAGAACAAGCAGCTCACTTTCATACTTGATTTGGAATTTGCATATCACTGCTGCTTTCCTGTCTGTCACCATTTGGCTTAAAATGTAGTTAATATGTTATTGAATGACCATGCATTCCACAAAAACTCAAAGGATTGTAATATGAAAATGAAAATAGAATAAAAACCAGAGAACAATGAGCAGTTCTTGCACAGTTTACTAGTCTCCTTATCTTGAAAATAACAGAGTATCTTCACTTAACCTGGAGAAAATACAGCCTTCCTACTTGAAGAATTTAACAATAGTTCTTCTTTCAGAACAGAAAATAAATAAAAGGGAAATTACACTGGAAAAAAAGACCATTATTTCCCTCTCAACATGTAGAAGAAAGCAGACTAGTTACACATACATACAAGCACATACACACACACACGCACTTATACACACACTCAGTGTTCGAATGTGCTCAGTATTTGGTCTGGTGTTCCATAATGAACATAGAAATAATCAGGAGAAAACAATCATGTGTTTTACAACTTCAACATATATGAAAGGGGTGGGGATAAAAACAAAACCAACCTAGGAGGATACAGATGATCACATTGTCTTTTAGGAAAATGAGCTAAATTCGAACTTCCACTGAAGTTTTATACAGCCTGTGTAAATTGAATGAATTGAATGGTTGTATGAGATGTTCACCAAAAATAAAAAAAAAAACATTTCGCATTTCAGGAGATATCCACAGATGATTGTGGAGTAAAATCAGTAATACTTGTAAATTCTTCTCTTTTTTAAAAGAAACTAAGAATAGTTTATACATATCCAACAGAATTTTCAAGGGAAAAAAATGAAAACAAAAAGAACCCTAGAGGATGACAAGTACAGTAGGAAGCAAACACAAAATAATTAAAACTGAAATATCGTTCTGCCAGATACACCTTTGCAATTTGTTGACCTGTTTCACAACTGCTTTGTTTTATCAATGATATATAATGCCACATAAAAGAACAAAACACTAGGCATAAAAACCCCGAAGGACTGTTTATTAAATGTTGTTGGATTTGTGCTAGAACAAAATATTTTTTAAAAATACAAGACATCTATTCCCATGGACTTGTGTGATGCATATAGAAAATTACCAGAAATCACTCATGTGAGCCAGACAGCAAACCCACTACTGTTTTGAAATCTACAGACTCAGGGCCCTTATCAGAAAAATCACACTCAACTGAAACTCCTATTTTAACCTGAAAACTCAAACCTTGGCCCTCTCCCCTCTCACTCTCTCTATATCTACCCCAGGCTATAAGAGGCAAGTGGGTCCCAGACTCCCCTGGGACCCTCTCTGCAGGTTTCTCCTGAATTAACCTCTGTTACTGTTGAGCCTTGAGCCTCGGCTCTCCTCTTTATTTCCTTCATTTCACCTCTTTCCTTATGTTGGGAATATTTCATTCACTTAGACTTGGAAATTACTGAGAAATCAAGAGGAGGAGAAAACAAAAGGAAGAAAAAGAACAAGAGTTAAATGAATTTATTATAAAAGTTGTAGCAATACACAGGTAGTACCTCATTCTTTAGAGTTGATTTTTTTGGCAATTATATATTGATAGTCTATGTAAGAAGAGATTAGCTAACAAAATTATCCAATCATCAAAATTGACTAGGAAAGAGTAATATTCAAATGTGAAAACATTCCTCAAGATTTTCCCCATATTTCTCTTATGACTATATTTGGAAACACTGTGAACTCATAAATGGATGGGTATTGGTCCCTTTATAGTAGACTGAGCAGAGCTTCTGCTGTCCACACATATGAATTACCTGAAATGAGATTAATAATTAATCATTAATTAATCTCCCTACCCTCGGGAGATTATGCAACTCAGACAGGAATGGGCATAATTTTTGTATAAAAGGCCAGATAATAAATATTTTCTATTTTGCAAGCCACATACATCCTCTATCACATGTGTTTCTTCTTTTTCTTTTTTACAACACTTTAAAAATTTGAAGCTTTAGTATAAAAATAAGCCAGGGGACTTATTTGCCCATCCCTGCTTTAAGTAATTACCCATGCAACCAGAATAACTCAAGTTATGTCCCCCAGGTTAATGTGTAATTACCTATATCCATAGTTATATGTACTTTTTGTCTCTTAAAAATCCTCTTATTCATTTCTTAGTATTCATTTATTATATTTTTTAATAAGGCCCTCATCTTCTCATCTTTGACTCAACTTAATCAGTTAGGGCAAACCTATAATTTTACTCTAAAAGTTCAATAATGTACCAAAAATACTAACATTAGTGCATATTTATAATTGTAGTTATACTGAAGGGAAAATTAACTGCAATATATGATTCTGAGTGGTGCCCATATTGCACCTAATTCCAAATATTCGCTCAACCATACTATATGATAAGTATTTGTAATTCATGTGAAGTGGATCAAAAACAGTTCCCTGGCTTTCCCAAGGTTACAGGGCTACTAAATTATAAGTTCAGAATTTGAACCCTACTCCTAAAGTAAGGCTAATCACCTCCAACTCTTCTTTGAAAACCCCAACCCCATTTACCTCCTTACGTACTTTATAATCTAAGGGTAGGCCACATCTGTTCCTCACCTGTTTTTGTGTGGCTCAGACTTATGGTTTTTACATTTTTTAATGGTTGGAAAACTTAAAAAACATTTTATTACAGTTGAAAATTACATAAAATTTAACTTTCAGTGTTTATAAAGTTTTATAAGAAAATAGCAATGCTCATTCATGTATGTATTGCTATAGTTTTTTTAGTGCCACAATGGTACAGTTGATTAGTTGTATCACAGAGTATATGGTTAGCAAAATTTAAAATATTATCTGACCTTTAGAGAAAAGGTTCACCAATGCCTAATAGTAAACTATTCAAACTTTTTTCTCTTCATCCTAATCTCTAACTTCCATTAAGAAATAAACAATGACAACAAAATAAAAAGGTCTTTTTTATTTTTTGCCCATTCTGAATGCAGCAAGTTCCTGTGCATCTGTGTTTAAAAAAAAAAAAAAAAGAGAGAGAGAGCGCCTGTTTGTCCTCCAAACTATATGATCACTTCTCATCTGTTCTCTGTCAGACCCACTCTCCTCTTCTCAGAACTTAGGTAGTATAATTCTGATACAGGGGTTTGGGGACGAGGCCAAATTCTCTGCTCCCCCTGGCAAATGGAGTTTGAGCTGACTGCAGATTTTTGTATCCAAAACAGCCCATTTTTAGTGTTTGTACCTATTCTGGGTTAAAACTGGGAATTTGGACTGGCTGCAGATTTCTGTAGCTGAAATAGTGTTAGCAGCAACCCAGCTAAGAGCTGAGGTTTTCCCCCTGCTTTGGTTGAGTGGTGTATTGCAGCTCTTGGTGTGGAAGCACACCCCAGGTAATTTGGCACCAATCTTCTCCTGGGTTCCTCTTGCAAATTTGAAGAATAAAATCCATGGACAACCACGGAAAGGAAGACTAAAAGGGATATGATTTATTTAAGAAAGTAGAGTAGTCTCCACAAGGCAGAGGGGTACCTGGAAGCAGGATACTGTCTTATGTGTGCTAGGCCAGGGTATTGGTTTTGGGTATGAGCCTTGATTAAGGTTTACGTAAAGCAGGCATTGAGAAAAGCACCAACATCACTGGTTGAACTCGATGTAAAACAAACATTGAAACTAAGCACCAAAAGCATTGGTTAAAATTTTTGCAAAACAGGTAGCAAATCTTTCCTAGTTCCCATCTGAATTCATCCCCACTTCTTAGTTTTCTCATTTCTGGGACAAAGGAGTTTCTCCCCACAGGTGAGCCTCATGGTCTTTTGCATTTGAAGGCCCTGATCATGCCTATGAAACTCCTCTACTGGTTAGCTTCCAGGTGTGGTTCAATAGGGCCAATTATCCTGACTACCTAGCCATTTTACACTCTCTCCTAATCTCAGTTCCTCTAGACTTGGTTCTTCTCTTTTTCCAATCTCTGCAATCCCTAGACATCTCATATGGAGTCACAGTTTCTATTCCCACCTAAGAGCATATATCTCAAAAATTTAGATCTCCAGTTCAGAAATCACTTTTAGGCTTTAGACTCATAAATCCAATTTGTTATCACCTCTTAGGTGTCACAAATGAATTTTAACACATTCACAATCAAGCTGTGTCTTTCTGCAAACATCTCTCTGTTCCTGTACCATGCCATCTTTTAATATCAGATATGGGTAACACCCTTCATCAGAGGCCTGAGCACCAGAAAATTTAGTACTTGATGCCAATTGACACTACCTCTCCCAAATCCCCAGAACCAGTGGACTCATGAATCCTAAATCCTTCTAGAATCCATCTACTTTTGTTTTCAGTAGTCCCTAAGTTCAAATCAACATAACCATTCACCTAGCCATTTTGAAAAAATTTAATCAGTATATAACAGTTGCCAAAGGCAGAAAGTGCAGAAACACAGAAGAAGCAGAAAAACTTATGATTGCACAAAGTGCAAATCATTACGGACTTCAGGACAGAAGCATATTTGAGAGGTAGCAAGAAAGGAGGATCCTCCAACCTGAGACAAGAGGAAGGGATTTGTATGCTAACCTAGACAAAGGTAACCTGCAATCTGGGTTTTTCCCAAAACTATTAACAAATCAATCAGAAACTGTCTGGGTCAGTAGCAGACAATCTTAATGACCATTTATTAGTAGAGTTGCTGGGAACACATTTAATTTTTATAATGGCACAAGTGTCCCCTTGAGTTGGCAAATGCCATCTGATTTCTGTAAGGTGGCTTTTTAAATATTAGAACTAAATAATCACACCTGTGAAAAACAGATTGAGATTACCCATATAAGTGGTTAGGGAAATTTGTGATCTCAAACTTAATCAGAACTTGTGACTCTGATAGTGTCTCCTGTAACCCTTTCTTTATAATCTTCCAGTTTTATTTACCTGAGGTAGAAATTGTTGGACACGCTCATGCAGCAAAGAGACCCCTGGTAGCTGGGACAAGAGATTTTACTAGGGGAGGTGGCAAGATGGCTGCTCCCAGGACCGGAGAGAATAGCATCACAGCATCTCGTGTAGTGGAGTGAGCAAATTTATTAGCTCTCGTGGCTCTCTCGCGAGAACAGGGATTGGGTGGAAGGATTTGAAATTGCAGCTGCGCCACGATATTAGTTATGTGCTGTCTCAGGTGTAGTGAGGTAGTGAGTTTACCATGGGAAAGGAGTTCCAGCAATGTTGTGGGGAGGTGGGGCATGCCTCTAAAAGGTTCAGCTTTGTGAAAGAGGAATTTCAATTTACATCTAAATATGGCCACCATTATTGACATTCATCTAACAGAAAAGATACAAGTGTACATCTTGAGTTACATTAAAAGAACCAGTGCCTTTCCTTTTAAATACCCATGTGTCGCTTGCTTTGGTTATAACTCTCCAGTCAGATGTTGAAGATCAAGTTGGTCAAAATTGACTTTACCTATCTATTCCTAGGTCAGCTGAGATTCCTCAGGAGGCCACTCTTGCGCACCTGTGAGATCTTTTGGCTACTTGAGCCTTCCTCTACCAATGGTGCCATCTGGCAGGATGGGTCAGGGTATTGCTGACCACATGTGGCTTCCCTTGGAAGCATCAGGGATACTTTCCTCAATGATTGTCTTCTTTGTAGACTGTGTACTGGCTGGCTTAGAGAAGTACCATTGTCCCTTGAGTTTTAGCTAACCAAATAGGGCAAGGGCCAAAATATTGACTTGTTTCCTTAACCCTTTAGCTTCCTTAACTTTGGTATCTTGGTTTTGATGCTGGTGATGTGGATGTCTGGTTCGTGTCCTCTCGGAGTCGAAGAATGAAACTGAGGGACACCGAGGCAAGCAGAGTAAACAGAGTTTATTTAAGAAGAGAAACAGGGCAGACTTCCCTCAGGTGGGGAAGGGAGCCAAGAGCTCATGGTGGAATTGAGTTTGTCTCATATATGCTATCTTTCTCCATTCGGTCCTTATCTCCCTGCCCTTGCACTTACACATTATGTCCTTGCCCCTGCACTTTGGGGCCAGGGGAAGGAAAGTGGTTCCTCCTCTAGCCTCTAGCGGCAGGGAGTGTTTGCCTTTGGGCATCATTGACATATCAAAGGGAATGTCAAAAGTGAAACCAGTCTCCTCCAGACCGACAAACATTCTATCTACTCTGACTGCTGTAACTTTTTCTATCTCAGTTTTAGTATTAAACATTCAGCAGGTCAGTTTCACCAGTCTTAAAGTGAGAGTACTGGGCTTTCATTTTAATGTGTACAGTTTTATAGTTACCTCTTTTATTTAATTTTGGTCAGTAACAGTACATGACGTTAGTATTATATCTTATTCAATAGGTGATAGCATGTCCCAACCCAGGCTTTTCTGTAAGAAATAGGACTTCTGCAAAACACGAATAGGCAACACTTTTAAAGTTTTACAGAAAATACAAAATGGAATTACTATGAATAGAAATATTATCAGTTTGAATAATAGCTGTGAACCAAGAAATATAATTGGTATATACCCTGTTTGTTTTGAGATTGTAGTAACAGTTACAACAAAAAAATCTATCTTTTGAACTTAACTTTAAATAAACTTAATTCTAGACTGCTTTGGAACCATAAGGTGAGAGGCTGAGTCTTAACTCAGGTGAGGCAGGGCTCTTGACAAATATTGTGTTTTATTTCTGAAGCTGATCTTTGCCTCTTAAAAGTATCATCCTACAAACTTCTCATGTATTATTTTCAAAGTCTATTTAAATATACATTTAGGAAACAGTGTTAATGATCAGGAAAAGACTTAGTCAAAGCAAATAAGTAATAGCTAGGCTTTCAAATGGTGGTGTGGTCCTTCTATGTCAGATACAATATATAAAAGAGAGTACTTATTGGTTACCTTGCCTGTAAAACTACATAAACTTTCATTTTACAACTTCTACATAAAATTTGGACAAAGCTTGAACAATTATTTGACCTTAAGAGAAATTTTAAATAACTTTCAAATACTTTAATCTTGCTTTTGGTGAAGACACAGAAACAAACCAATCTTAAACTCCTTTTACCATTTACCAATAATTTATATAAAAACACATTTAAAATACTCAAATAGTATCTCTTGACATAACAAAAGATATTCAGATATTGCCTCTCCTACACTTTCGATTTTACTGGGAATCCCATAGAAGTTTAGAGAGAGTCCATCTAGGCCCACTTTGACTTTTGATTGACAGCAAGATGATAAGTCCTTATTGCCATGGCAACTCTAGGTCTTTTGGGCCCATGCTGACTAGTTCTAATTGGATTCTGGTTAGAAGGGGCTGTTCTTACTTCTGAGTTTCAGGATCTGGTCTGGAAATTCTTCTCATTCAGGGTAACTTAGGTTCCTCCTATTAACATTACTTAGGGTCTGCATTACCTCTGCAGAAAACAGGTAGTTTGCTGAAGAATGTTGAGACAGATTTAGGGGAGATAGTGAAATGGCTAGGTAGTCAGGACAAAGGGACCCCTCTAAGAGCTAACTGGTAGAGAGTGATTGACAGGGCATATTCAGGGCCTTCATATGCAAATGACCATGAGGCTCACCTGTGGGAGCAACTCCTTTGTCCCTGAGGTGGGAAAACTAAGAAATGGGGGTGGACACAGATGGGAACTTGGAAAGAATTGCTACCTGTTTTGCATAGATTTTAACCAATGACTTTGGTACTAAGTTTCAATGCCTGTTTTGCATAGGGTTCAACCAATGATGTAGATGCATTTCTCAATGCCTGCTTTGCATGAATGTTAATTATGCTCATACCCCAAATCTATATAACCCCTGGCCTAACCTCCATTAGACAGTGTTCTGCTTGCAGGTGTCCCTCTGCTTTGCGGAGTCTCTGCTCTCCTTCCTTAAATAAATCCTACTCCTTTTACTCCCCCTTCCGTGGTTGTCCATGGATTTTATTCTTCACATTCATGAGATATGAACCCAGAAGACTGGTGCCAAATTCCTGGGGGTAATTTGCACCAAGAGCTGCAACACCCAGCTTTTAGCTGGAGAGCTGTTAACACTTTCGGCTGCAGACTCCTGCAGCCAGCCCAAATTCAGTTTTAACAGGGAATAGCTGCAAACACTAGAAGTGGGCTATTTTGGCTGCTGGCATCTGTAGTGGCCCAGACTCCATTTGCCAGTGGGAGCAAAGAATCTGGCCTCATCTCAAAAACCCCGCATCAATGTGACATAGTCTGTTCACTGAGATCAGGCAGGTTCCCCTGCAGGTAAATTGCCTTTTGGAAAAGAAAGAATGTGGGGTCAGCACAGTAGGCCCATTGGATAGAATTATTCTCTTACCCTAGTGTTCCCACCATTTACATCTGTCCCTTAACACTGGAGGAGGTTGCTATAAGACAGAGAAACAGGCCACTCACGGGTAGATTGAAAGGTAGGGCTCTGCCTTACGAGGTCTGGCTGGACAGAAAGAGGGGAGAGAAAAGAATGAGGTTTTTCAGAGGACACCAATAGAGTTCAGAAAAGCTCTTGCTCCATTAACAATAAGACCACAAAAATCTCACCTGGGAGGGGGTTGATTTCAGGTCACTTCTGCTGCCATTCAGCTGTAGCAAACTTGGAGGGTGCTCTGAATCTCAGTCTTGTATGAAGGGGAAGTAAAGAGTAAGGCAGAATAGAAAGGAAGAGAATGGGAGAGAGCGTGAGAGCTCTGTCTTTGCACACCACTGCAAAGAACAGAAGCCACAAGAAAATAGAGAAACTAAAACAATCTGGAGAGATATTTGTATGCTCAGGTGTAAAACATCTTAATCTTACTGCCAAAAGAATATAACCCTTAATATATCTCTCATAAAAGAAATAATAAGAGAAGGCTAGTAAACTCAAAAATGCCTCACACACGCTGGAGTCAGAAATAAACAGACTCATAAGATATTTGTTATTTCACATCAAACAAAAACAAAATAACGAAACAGTAAAGCCGTCTTCAGTTTTAGAATACTTCCAAATGAAACAGTGTGAGGTGAGATAAGTTATATACTGCATACCCTGAACTTACACAATCCCTTTGTACTACAGAGAGTTCAATGGGAAAGTTCTCCCTCCGCTGTAAACCTGATTTGGCAACAAAATGTAATGAACGTAATATTGAGCAACCGAGAGGCACTCCATAGATTCCAACAGGTGACTTCACTCCTCCCAGAGCTGTTAAGCACCCATTCTTTCTAGACTCCCATTCTTGTGAATATTTTATGCAGTAGAGCTGAAAAGAGATAAAAGTATAATTATAATTATGTACTTGAATAGGTATCCTATCACAAATATCTGCTATGGAATTTGAGGGATGTCTAAAGAAAAATGGTACATGCCTTCTATAGTCCTTTTCTTTTTGCAGTTAGTTTACTTTGACTCGCCCAGTTGTGTTAAGTCTACTTCAGTATATACACAAACCTAGAATGTAATATTCCAAAGGCTGCCCAGAAAACACAGTTTAAATCATACTGGGTCAATAAACTGCTTCCCTCTAAACCTGTGAGATGATTGGTGACCATCTGCTTCCATACTTTCAGTGTTACAGAGGTTACTTCAAAACATATCCTGATTTCTTTCTGAGAAATGCTGGTTATCAGAATATTCCTTCTTATATTGAGTTAAAATTTGCTTCCCTTTTTTACCTTAGTGGTCCTAGTAAGGTCTGACCTTTATTTATTTGTTTTTTGGGTACTGGGGATTGAACCCAGGAGCACTGAGTCATATCCCCAGCCCTTTTCTTTTTATTTTTTGAGACAGAATTTCACTGTTATTTAGGGTCTCGCTAAGTTCCCAGAGACTACATTTGAATTTGTGATCCTCCTGCCTCAGGTTCCCAGGCTGCAGGAATTACAGGCACCCACCACAATGCCCACAAAAATCTGACCTTTGAAGAAACAGATGAATTCTACTTTTCTTGCACATTATTCTCTTCAAATAGTCCAATTTAGCCATATTGCACTGAAGACTTCTTTCAATGCAGTTCAATAAACTGACTTTACACTTTTGTTCAAGGTATATTGTTTAGATCAGACCAGAGCTCAAGTTTTATATCTGCCACTTACTACTGGAAAAAGCTTTGGGCAAGTGACTTCAGCTCTTTAAGCCTGTAATGTATCTAGATTACAAATTGTGAAATAACACACATTAGGCTCTAATTGCTAATGTCTTTGCTTATAATTTTTCAAGATTAATATTTCACAGGATATTATGAAACTCAAATGACATAATTCACAGAATACACTAAAATATGTTGATTCTGAAGCATTATGTAATAAAAATTGATATTTCTACTTAGCTTTGACTTTTTAAGTTATAATAGTCTATCTAAATTAAGAGAAAACTATGCTTATTTCACTTGTGAATAAATATAACAACACAAACCACTTGATATGCTATATTTTGCTATATTTTCTGTTTTTTCAAATGTGTACTGCTGACATATAATCAGGCTTTAGTTCTTAAATAACTTTTGGAAGAATGTTATCCTCAACGTGTATTACTTCTCTATATAAACCATGATGAAACAGAGCCATCCAGAATTAAACATTAAGATAAAAATTTACGGAGCCACTGACATTTTTTTCTCAGTACTAGGGATTGAACCCAGAGGTGCTTAACCACTGAGCCACATCCTCAGCCCTTTTCTTATTTTTTTATTTTGAGACAGGGTCTCACACTAAGTTGCTTAGAAACTCTAGAGCCTCTCTATGTTGCAGCGGCTGGCTTTGAACATGCAATGCTCCTGCCAAAGCCTCCAGAGCCACTGAGATTTCAGGTATGCACCACTACGCTTGGTCACAAACAATTCTTGATCCAGATAATAGGACAACTATAGCTGGGTGAATGCTATGATCTTCAGTATCTACTCAAAACCTTTATGATTTTCAATCTTAATCATGCCATTTCACGTCTCTTTTCTTTTTCATTTTTTTTCTTTTCTTTTTTTTTTTTTTTTTTTTTGAGCTGAATAATCTAGCCACAGCCCAGGGACATGGGGATGCATCACTAAATAATGTCATTATGTAATTTCTACCACACAGCTAAGAGTCTTCTTAAAGAATAGACAAGTTGACTGTCACCACAGCACATTTTAGCAAAATATGGTTCCTTGTTTTCATACGAGTATTAGTGAAATAATATGCAACAAGAAATATAGCATCCCATGTGTCACCTGGGAAATTCACACATAGCTATAAGTGTCCACAGGGAAAAAAAAGGGAGGGGGATGAAAGAGCAATAGCGTGCTTGCCACTGAAATGAATGAAATGACTTGTTCCTCTAGGCATTAAAGTAGAGCTTTTTTAAATAAAAATTATACTTTTGTAGCTTTGTGTTTAACTTAAGGCTTTATTGAAACATGTGAGAAATTTCTCTAATCATCAACTTTCTACTTCTTTGGGATCTAATTATTTTATTCCAAATACACAATAAAGACAACTAAATAACATCAAATTAAAAACACATACAACTACCATCTCCCTGTAGAGATTAGGTTCTAAAATTTTCTAATCCATCTAATGTAGTCAGTGATTTAGTCCCTTCCTGGTATCATTCAATGTTTTAATTTGTTGTCAACATTTAGGTCACTGGTGATGGTTATGTCCTTTTTTGAATTTTTAGAAACTTAATAACTTACAGGCTTAGTTAAAATTGGGAGATTACTTGGAAAGGAAACCATAATTTAGACATTATTTTTTGCGTTGGTTGTGTGATGTCACCCATTCAATGTCTTTTTTGTAATTAAGAACTAAAGACCTACCAAATATAACCACCTGCCCCTTAATATCAAATTAAGATATTTCATTTTGGAAATTCTTTACTGCACTACTTCAGAATAAAGTAACAGTTTTAAGATATAGAGTGTGAAGTAGAACTTCATCCTAAATTAAGCAAATATGTTAAAATGACTAAATTTATAAGACATGTTTGTGATTATGTACAGAATTGACTCTTCATGGGAAGCAGAAAAATAGGGGGAATAGCTGGAAAATGATGCTTTAAAATATGTAAACTTCTGAAAATAGAAAAAAATTTAAATGGCAATAATAAACACTAACTAATGCTGCAGACTGAATTGTGTTTGTCCCACCAAACCCCAGTGTGAAGGTATTTGCAGAAAGCCCCATCTGGAGGTAATTAGATGACATTGCTGAGACTAAGCTCCCCATGATGGGAAAAATGATCTTATAAAATCTGACACCAGAAATCTTACCCACCTCTCTCCACCTGAGGAGCAGGCAATTCTCTGAAAGCCAGGAAGAAAACCCTCACCAGCAACCCACCTGGCTCACACCCTGATTTCAGCCCTCCAGCCTCCAAAACTGTGAAAACAAGTTTCTGCTATTTCAGCCAACCAGTCTATGGCATTTTGTTATGGAAGCCTGAGCAGAATAAGACACATAATATTTATAAAACATTTGTTACATTCCACGCACTTTGCCACATCCTTTGCATATTTTTCCCATTGAGTTTTCATGTAAGCTATTTAAGACAGTTGCTTTACTAATACATGTTAGAGATGATTAAAACAGAGCTTTGGGAACATGCCTTCGTCCTTTTTGTGCTGTTATAACTGAATACCACAAACGGAAATGTGTTTCTCTCACACTTCTGAAAACTGGGAAGCCCAAGGTCTAAGCACAGACAGGTTCCATCTTTGGTTCTATGTTGTTCCTGTTAGCACTTTTGGTCACAGTGACACAAAGCTGACTGAAACAGATGCAGAGCAATATCTGGAGGTCATGTAAAGGCCTTTTCAACTGTAAAAATGCTATATGCCAAAAATTGAGAATAAGAGAATGAGGTGTGGTAGAGCACTAGCAATAGCACTAGATTATTGAATTGTTGTGAAAATTAAAGGCAACAATGAACATCAACTATGGTATAGTGTGCAAAAAAGTTATGTCTATAAAAACATGATTTTTAACTATTTTCAACCAACCCTCCAAGAAAAGAACAAAGACCATCTGCATCTTAAGAGCTTTGTGAATGTTAAGGATCTTTCAATGTTGTTTAATCTAGTAGTTTCTAAGATTTATATTCACTGTATAAAATAAATACAAGCAGAATGCACAAAGAGAAGCAAGGGTCTGCTCTCTATGCCCAACAAGTCTGCCATTTTGGATCTGTTAGTCTCCTTCACTTAGTGAGATTTTCCCTGCACACCCAATCTATTGCTCTACTTTATTACACTATTTATATTGTTACTTGATTTTTCTCCCCTCTCTTTCTCTCTCCTCTCCTCTCCCAACTGCCATCAAGAACAAATATCAAGTCCATGGAAGCAGAAATTAATCTCTCTTGCTCACCATCTAGAATTATGTCTGGAACATATTAGGCAATCAATATTTGTCCATTACTTAAAGACAGAATCCAGAAGTCAATAGATCTTAGTGCCCATCTAATCTTCCTTTTGATTGTAAGGCACCCACTTTTGAGTATAATTGTAGAAGGAGGTTACTGCTGAAGGGCACTGTTGTCCAGTGCCCAGAAAGGGCTGGCTGATGAGAGCCAAGCACAGTCATTATTAACCAAACATCACAAACTAATAAGTGCTAAGGCTGCCAATTCTTCTCTTTCTTTCCCAGCTGTGTTGACAATGTAAGTAGGTCGGTATCAAATCCCTGGTAAGTAGAACCAAAAGGAAAAACAATGTGAAAAAGAGACTGTTCGTGTTAAATGAGGAAGACTATACTCACACATAAGTAGAAACTGTTTCATTTGCTCTTTAGATCCCTTAAGTATATGGTGTTTTGTTTTGTATTTGCAAATAAAGCCTGTCAACTAGGCAGTTATCAAATCTCAATGCAATTTGAAATTTGTTCAGCAGTTCCCTGAATTCTATGATAAGTGTTGCATTACATTTAAAGAACATGATTTTTATAGTAATTTTTAAGAAATTCTTGAGAAAGGATCTAATCCTTTATCCCTGGGAAGTATTTCTGGGGGAAATGAAATATTCAGGTTTTTTTCTTAGAATCAGATCCCCTCCCTCCTCTTACCTTTATATTCTGGCATTTAAAAGATGGCCTAACCCTTGAACAGAATACATAGTTTAATGTAATATGCAAAGCTGAAAAAGGGCAGAATAAACAAAACAAAATAATCATTCAGAAAAATGACCTTAACTCTCTAGAGTCTGTCCTTGGGCGACCAGCACACCAATGGCCAAACAGCCCCTGCTTCTTAGCTCAGAGCATAAATGAAACGCTGCTCTGAAGATAAATGTCACTTCTCCTACAGACAAGCAAAATCTAAATTTTCAGTCCCAGATGTTCATTCTCTTTTTGAAATCCATTTCCTGTTCCTTTTTCTTTCTTAACTCTGTCATTTTGGTAATAGACCTTTCCCTTCCTCACTTTCACTCTAAATTGAAATAGTCACCTGAAGATCTATAGAGAAAGGCTTCCCCTCCCTAGGGCTATGTGCTATTTTATCCCCAGCTGAATTATTTGCTGTTGTTTAGACATGACCCTACCACTCAGTTTCTACAGTTCTAACATCATCATTATAATAATGGGTATGATCCTAAGGTAAGCAAATAATTTTTTCAAAGGGCATATTTCATCCCTCCAAGGAGCATAAACTCTTCCAAGCAAATGGGATCTCATTAACCAATTTAAGTGAGAACATGTGCATAATGGCATTCAGCCATTTCAGATGGCAAAGAGCCAACTCAGGATTCCAGAAGAATCTAAGGAACATCATAGTAGCCTCCCTGCAAAATTTAAGCTACATAAGATAAAAAATAAATTGAGAACATGGGAACTATGGCTCTTTACATAGACATGGGAAAGTACATTTAAAAACAGAAATCTTTGAATTCTGTGTAGATATTCAAAAGCTTGAGTAAATTTCACAGTGGTAGTCAGCATTGGTAAAATTTCCTTCCTCTTTTTTTTTTTTTTTAATTTTGCCTTCAGTTTCTAACAGGCAAAACTTTAACATTGGGATACTACATTTTTAAGCAAATATTTTAAGCAAATATTCTCTCTTCATTCTAAAAATGAAGTCAAAGCATCATTTCCTGTTTTATAGATTTTTTAGTTGGGAAGGCATTGGAAGAGAATCTGGTCTACATGCTTAGTGGTTGAAAGAGGAAGGAAACACCAAGAGAAGACAAAGATGTCACCAAAGCTCATGTTGCTAGAGGCCATGCTCAGACAAGTGCTCTTTTAATTCAAATCAGATTTAAGCAATTAAATGTACAACTTGATATTTGACACAACTAAATAAAATTTACAACCTATCTTTCCAGTCTCAGAGTTACATGACTTTAAAAGAGAAAAGAAACTAAAATTGTGAAAAGACATTCTCTTGGAAAATCTCAAATTTCCTCTTTCAGCAAAGAAAAGCTCAGATCCTGAGAATAACAGGTTATTGTCTCTGAAGTTGGTTAGAAATCTATTGATAATATTTCATTACCAATAAAGCACTGAGACCTTTTTCAGATTCTGGCTCATGAATGTGGAGAAATTGGATTCTTGCAGGTAATGATTCATTTACTTCGACTCCTCCTTTGCCCTGTTTCATTTGGCTAAATTGATTTCCTTTCTCCATATAATTTCACTTGTCACTATTCACAGCTTGAGAATTGACCCTCTCCTCTCTTTGTACTTTCACTTATGAGCCAACTTCTATTCTAAAAAACAATTGAAATTGCACCTTAATGAAAAATTATTAAAGATGGCATTTACAAAAATGCTTGCTTCAAATTATTAATACAAAGTGCTGCTTTTCAGATATATCTATAAAAGAACATTGAATTACCACCAGTAGTTAAATAATGGGGGAAAAAAATCACATGTCTAATTCTAGCCTCATCTCATCCCACTCACATACCAGTAGTAAGTGTAATCTTTAGCTCCCTTTTCTTCTGCAGAAAGATAAAATGGGAAATAATGGTATCTCTGTCTCCCAGTTTCCAAAGTGATGCTCAAGTTTAAAGGAAGAGAAAGAGAAAACTAAGACAAAGTTTCCATAGTACCTGCAGGAAAATAGCCTTTCTAAAACGCTAACAAGCTGAAGGAACTCTGCTCTCTCCTCTTAGATGAGCAAGATGCTTTTGAGGTAGAGAAACAAAGTCAGGCAGTCAGTATAGATGGAATGATAAGGGTGGATAAGAATGAAATTGACTGATGGTGGCATAAAATCAGACATCTGCTAACAAAGGTAATTATCGAGGTAGTTCCAAGAATGGATAAGTCAGGCTCTCATGCTGACTTTGGTGGGCTATGTTACGCTTTTAGTGTTTAGTGAAGGCAGGGAAACAGCTATCCATAGGTAGTCAAGGACAGCCACACTATGATTCAGTATCTGAGCCCAAGGTCATGGGCAGTACCTTGTGAGCATGAATCCACTGACCTCACCTGTTGGCAATGTGCCTTCTTTGTTCAAGCTGCACTTAGGGCCTATGAAAAGTGGCAAAGGAGAAAGGATCCTCTGGATGAGATAAAAGGACAGATTTCATGTTAAAGGGCAGGCTCTTGGCTCTGAGTTTCCCTTCTCCTCCTGTGAGAAGTATGGTCTCTCTATCCTTTTTTTAGATAAGCCTTTTTATTTTCACTGCTCACTATGCATGCCTTGCGGTGAACATTCTTCTACTCTGTCAAACAAGAACCCAGCACTGATACCAGAAGATCAATATCACATTTTGGAGTGAAAGCTTGGCTAAAAATAACTGAAAAAGCTCAATGTTTATAAACATTTCCTAAAGAACTAGTATTGCTAGTGAATATTTCTCCAAACTGATGATGCAGTATCTTAGGGTCTTGGAGTAAAACAGAGCAAAAGCAAATAGTGATACTGGTCATGTGCCCCTGACCCACCACCTTGCTGCCGTGGACCTTGGTGTCAAGCGAAGTTACAGTAAGATTTAACGTGACAATAACCTCCTCTTTACAACTATACATTTTTATCAGCTTCCTTTTCCTGATATATATGAGTTCTGAGGTTTTTCAGAAGCGGTGATTCCAAAGACTGGCATCCACCACCTTCCTATGTGAAAATGAACAAATTAATTGCCCCTTTTATCATGAATATGAGGTATAACAGAGCAAGAGTTACCTGGGGAATACTACAGAGATCTTAATATTTTTCCAAATTGCCTCTTTTAAACTAGTTGATTGTCAAAAGAATAATCTTAATGCCCTGGGAAGCATTCATCCTTACAGGATAATGAAATTTTTTTATTAAGCTGGCAACCCAAATTCCAACATATTTCTATGCATTTTTTTTTTTGGAACCAGGAACTGAACCCAGGAATACTTAACAACTGACTCACAATCCCAGCCCTTCTTATGTTTTATTTTGACACAGGGTCTCACTAAATTGCTTAGGACCTCTCGAAGTTGCTGAGGCTGGCTTTGACCTTGCAGTCCTGCCTCACTTCCCAAGACATTGGGATTACAGGCATGTGCCACCATGCCTGGCAATTAATATGCATTTTAAAATTATACTTACCAAACTTTAAGCAACTTAAAGATAATATTTTTGAGTCCTTCATAACTTGAAGGTAATTTATCTCAAGGAAATCATCTATCAGAAAGAAGAGATGCTGGCTAGCCAGACCTAAAAATCAGATTTAGCAATATTTGCTATAATTTGGATATGTAATTCAAACACTGTGTGACTCAGCTTCTTCATTGGAAAAATATGGAAATGATATCTATGCTTTAGACTCTATGAGAATTAGATAGAATGAATATAATGTCCTACCAAGATGTTATCCACTAAAAGAAAAAGAACATTTTTGGAAATTTTGTAGAGAGAAGAGTCAGTGTATGATTTATAGGCTAGATACATGGACGTTAGATACAATATCCTTTTGGAGCCTGGAAAGAAAGAGAGTTGGAAATGGAACCAAATTGAAGGGGTATAAAGGCAGGGTTAGATATTTAAACAATAAAGAAAATTGGAATTTAGAAATGCATTGCAGGATTTTCCAAGATAGCAAGCTAGAGGAAGGCTGCTTCTCATGACCAGATGAAAAAACTATAGAACAGCTCTATTGCTACAAGGGATCCCCACTTCAAAGATTCAGAAGAAGCTTTTCAAAGATGAAGAATCAAATTAGAAGAGGCTCACCTCAAACCCACAACTCCCCTAGCAAGGAGCCAACAGTCAGGGAACTGGATGAAAATCTAGAACAAATTAGCAATGATCTGATAACTAAAATGAACAATGAACTAAAAGAAGATTTAATGAAGTGACTTAAGTGAGAAAACTCAAACGTTGAGAAACTCTATTATCAAAGAAATAGACATACTCAAAAAGGAAGTAACAGAGCTAAAACCTGCAGTCAATGACATGAGAGGAACCATGGAAGAATTTAATAATAGATTAACTTCTGTAGAAAACAGAGCCTCCAATATTGAAGAAAGAACTTCTGACAACAAGTCAAAGCTGAGCAAGCTTGAGCACACAATGATAAAAAGGAAAAATAACTCACAGAACTCAAACAGAATTTTCAAAATGTCTGGGATGAAATTAGAAGAAATAATATATGAGTAATTGCAATACAGGAAGAAATTGAAATGCAAACAAATGGTATAAGGAACATTCTCAATGAAATGGTTGAAGAAAATTTTTCCCATATAAAAATATGTTGGGAACATGAGGCTCAGCTGGCTTGTAGAATTGGTGGTAAACAACTCTAAAGGGTCCAGCTGGCTTGTAATTAGCAAATTGCCTGACCGCATGACTAAGCTATTTGGCCACTCATTTGTTACAATTGGAGAAAGGTGTTTGCATTGTACCCTATTGGCTGTTGTAATGGATAAATAGAGTAGCAGCTAGTCAGGTAAGGGAAGCAACCAAAAGAAGCAAGTAGCCAAAGAAGAGTGAGCGGCCCAAGAAGCAAGCAGCCAAAGGAAAAGCAGCTAAAGAAGGAGCAGCCAAAGGAGAAGCAGTAGCCAGAGAAGAGCAAGAAAGCAAGCAGCCGCCTCCTGAAGGAAGAGAGCACAGAAGCAGTCAGAAGCAGCAGCAGCAGCAGCAGCAGCAGAGACGTCAGAGAGATCAGCAGCAGTAGAAGATGCAAGTCCCGTGTTCCAGCCGCCGGCGTTCACCCCCTTGTTCCCGG
This sequence comes from Aplodontia rufa, assembly GCA_004027875.1. Classification (NCBI taxonomy): domain Eukaryota; kingdom Metazoa; phylum Chordata; class Mammalia; order Rodentia; family Aplodontiidae; genus Aplodontia; species Aplodontia rufa. The sequence continues at coordinate 17,014 of PVKS010003434.1, read as the reverse complement.
CTCCCCAACCCTTCCTAACTCAGCCCCCTGGAGGACGACACGATAAGCCGTTCTGCCCGCTCCTCGCACAGGAACGCTGCATGGAGCGACTCCTCGCCCCATCCCCGCCCTAACTCAGCCCCTCGGAGGATGGCCCAGCGTTGGGTCACCCTGCCCGTTCCTCGCTCTGGAGTGCAGCGGGGAGCGACTCCTTTCACCATCCCTATCCTAACTCGGCCCCTCGGAGGACAGCACACTAATCTGTTCTGCCCGCTCCTCGCACAGGAATGCTGTGGGGAGCAACTCCTCGCCCCATCCCCGCCCTAACTCGGCCCCTCAGAGGACGGTTCACTAGGTCGTTCTGCCCGCTTCTTGCACAGGAACGCTGCGTGGAGCAACTCCTCTTCCCCCGTCCCCAACCCTGTCTTGCCGGCGCCCGGTTCCCAATGTCCTGCTGGCCCCCCCGGAGGATGGCTAAGGTCCCCCGAGGCTGTTCCAGCCGCTCCCCGTTCCAGAACCCTGCGGGGAGCGACAAAAATAGAGTCAGATACGCTAATCCAGGAAGCTTGTAGGATACCCACAAGGCCTAATCAAAAGAGAAACTCACCAAGGCACATCATATTCAAAATGTACAACATGGAAATCAAGGAAATATTGAATGTGGCAAGGAAGAAACACCAAATCACATTCAAGGGAAACCAATAAGAATTACCAATGACTTTTTAGCTCAGACTCTGGAAGCCAGAAGATTATGGAGGGAGTTCTTTCAATGTCTGAATGACCACACATGAAGCCAAGAATACTATACCCAGCAAAACTCAGCTTCAAATTTGAGGGGAAAATAAGAACTTTTCATGATGAGATGAAACTTGCAGCATCAGTGAACAGAAAAACAGCTTTACAAAGAATCCTCATAGATGAACAGAGGAAATTCAATAAAGGTACCTGCTATCAATAGCCAAACAAGATAGCACAGAACTTACTAATAAAACTCAATAACTATGAACCACAGCCATATTTCTATTCTAACACTGAATGTGAATGGTCTCAATGCACCAAACAAGACACAGATTAGCAAAATCCAACAACATGCGGCTTACAGGAAACCCACCTTACAGCCAATGACATCCACAGATTGAGGGTAAAAAGTTGGGAAAAAAATCTACCATGCATACCACCCAAGAAAGCAAGCTGGTGTTGCAATACTTATATCCAACAAGTATATTTTGAACATAAACTGATCAGAAGAGACAAAGAAGGCCACTACATATTAGTAAAGGGAACAATATAACAGGAAGATATAACATAGTAAATATATAATCTCCAAACAACAATGCTCCCAACTATGTGAATACATTACTCCATGACATAAAACCACTTGCGGAACCCAACACAATGATACTGGGAGACTTCAACACTCCTCTGTCATCAACAGACAGATCTTCAAAGCAAAAAAACAATATAGAAATCTCCAACCTAATCAACTCCATATAACAAATGGATTTAACAGACATCAATAGAACATTCCACCCCAAATCAGCTGAATACACCTTCTTCTCTGGATCCTTCTCCAAAATAGATCATATTCTAGTTCACAAAGGAAATCTCAGCAAATATAACAAAGTAGATATTATTCCATGTATCCTATCAGACCATAATGTCATGATCCTAGCAATTAACAACAAAAATCAAAACAGAAAGCACACATATACATGGAGATTAATTAGTACCCTATTAAGTGAAGAATGGATCCAAGAAGACATGAGAGCATAAATCATGAAATCCTTGGAAGACACAGCATATTGAAACCTCTGGGACAGCACGAAAGCATTCTTAAGGAGAAAATTTACAGCACTGAATGCCTGCATTAAAAATGAGGAGAGAAATCCCAAATAAATAAGCTTATTCTCCACCTCAAATCCTTATAAAATGAAGAACAGTCTAATCCCAAAGCCAGCAGAAGACAGGAAATAATCAAGATCAGTGCTAATATCAGTGAAATGAAAACAACAACAAAAATAAAAACAATCAATGAAGCAAAGAGCTGATTCTTCGAAAAAACTAAATTAAATCAGATAATCTGGAAGACACAAACAAATTTCTAGACACCTACAAAATTCCAAAATTGATGCAGGATAATATAGAAAGCCTAAACAGCCCAAAAGGCATTGAAATCAATATAGCAATTAAAAGCCTCTCAAAGAAGAAAAGGCCAGGGCCTGATGGATTCCCTGCTAAATTTTACCACACATATGAGGAAGAGCTAACACCTCTCCTTATTAAGCTATTCCAATAAATTGAAAAGGATGGAACTCTTCCAAACACTTTTTATGGGAAACCTTAACTCTGATACCAAAACCCAACATAGACACATCAAAAACAGAAAACTATAGACCAATATCCCTGATGAACATTGATGCAAAAATCATTAACAAAGTTCTAGCAAATCTCATTCAAAAAAAATCAAGAAGATAATTCACCACATTCATGTGGGCTTCATACCAGGAGTGCAAGTCTGGTTCAACATAAGCAATCAATAAACGTGATTCATCACTTAAACAGAATTGAGGGGAAAAAATACGATCAGGTTGGAGCAGTGGCTCAGCAGTTACAGCGCTTGCCTACCATGCATGAGGATGCAGGTTTGAACACTAATACCACATACACAACGGAGTGTCAGAGCAATGAAGGCAGCATGGAAAACTAAATTAAAAAATTGATTCTCTCTTTTTCTCTCACTGTCCCTTTCTATTTAAAAAAAACAAACATATGATCATCTCAATTGATGCAGAAAAGGTCTTTGATAAAATCCAGCACCCATTTATGATCAAAACTCTAGAGAAGAAAGGGATCAAAAGAAGGTATCTTAGCTATGTAAAGGCCATATATGACAAACCCCCAGCTAGTGTAAAACTAAATGGAGAAAAGGTGAAAGCATTTCCACTACATATGGGAACAAGACAAGGCTTTCCACTTTCACCACTTTTATTCAATATAATATCTGAGACCCAGGCCAGAGAAATCAGGCAAAGAAGGAAGTCAAAAGGATAAGAATAGGAAGAGAATAAGTCAAACTATGCCTCTTTGCTGATGACATGATCCTATATCTGGAAGATCCAAAAAACTCCACTAGAAAAGTAATTAAGCTTTCATACAGATTTAGCAAAGTGGCAGGCTACAAGATCAACACCCATAAATCAATAGTTTTTCTATACATTATCAATAATAGAACAGAAGAATAAATCAGGAAGTCAGTCCCATTCAAAATATCCTCAAAAAGAATAAAATACTTGTGAATTAATTTAACAAGGGCAGTAAAAGATCTTGCAATGAAAATTATACAACACTGAAGAAAGAAATTAAAGAAGACCTGAAAAGATGGCAAGATGTTCCATGTTCTTGGTTAGTCTGAAGTAATATAATTGAAATGGCCATTCTGCCAAAAGTGCTGTACAGAGTCAATGCAATTCCCATCAAGATACCAATGTCATTCTTTACATACGTCAAAAATGCAATTCTCAAATTCATTTGAAATAACAAGAAACCCAAAATAGCCAACACATTATTAAGCAAGAAAGATGAAACAGGTGATTTTGCAATACCAGATCTAAAATTATCCTATAGAGCTTTAATAATAAAAACAGCATGGTATTTGTATCAAAATAGGCATGAAGACCAATGTAATAGTATAGAAGACTCTGAGATAAACCCACAAATCTTTATACATCTGATCTTTGACAAAAGGGGTCAAAATATAACATGGAGGAATGAGCCTATTCAACAAATGGTGCTAGACAAACTGGACAGCCACTTGCAGAAAGTTGAAATTAGATCCTTATCTCTCACTTTGCACAAAAATCAAATCAAAATGGATTAAGGAACTGGGAATTAAACCAGTTACCATACAACTGCTAAAAGAAAAATTAGGAACAACACTCCAGCATATGAGAGTAGGCAATGACTTTCTCAACAAGACTACCAAAACAAACGAATTAAAGTCAAGGATCAATGAGTAGGATGACATTAAACTAAGAAAGCTTTTACTCAGACAAGGAATTGGTCATAACTTTCAAGAGAGAACCTACAGAATAGGAGATAATCATGGCCTGTGATTCCTCAGACAGGGGACTAATATCTAAAATTTAGATAAACTCAAAAAATTTAATATCAAAAACACAACAATCCAATCAATAAATGGGCCAGAGAGTTAAACAGAAACTTCTCAACAGTGGAAATCGAGCAAGCCAATGAATACATGAGAAAGTGTTCTAAATCAGTAGTAATCAGAAAAATGTAAATCTAAACTACATTAAGATTTCACCTCACTCCAGTCAGATTGGCAAAGATGAAGAATATAATTTATAACAGATGCTGGAGGGGTGTAGGGAAATAGGAACACTAGCCCTCTATTGGTGGAACTACAAACTGGCATAATCACTCTGGAAAGTAATGTGGAGATTCCTCAAAAAATCAGGGATGGATCGACCTTATGACCCAGATATCCCTCTTCTGGGATTTTCCCAGAAGAACTAGAATCAGCACATACAGTGACACAGCAGAATCAATGTTCATAGCAGCTTAATTTACAATAGCTAAGTTATGGAACCAATCCAGATGTGCCTGTCAATGGATGAATGGATCCAAAACCTCTTGTGTACACACACACACACACACACACACACACACACACACACATACAAGCACACACACACACACACAATGGAGTTCTACTCAGCTATTAGAAACAATAATATAGCATCCTTTGAAGTTAAATGGATGGCAATGGAAGAAATTATGCTAAGTGCAAATAACGAAACCAAGAGACTCAAGAGTCTAATGTTTTCCCTCATTTGTGGAGGCTAGAGCAAAATCCAGGCATGAGTGAAAGGTCCAGCTCATGTACTAGATTCACCAAAGTCAAGGCAACACATAATCTAGGAAAACTATAGATATGGGGGAGGCAAAGGAGAGGCGAGGAAGCAGTAACAGGGAGGGTTCTAGAGTGGGAATCACAGTGTAGCTTACTCTTTACTCCCCCAAGAAGACAAATAATACTTATGCATTTATTTCTGGAAAATGCACTATATAAAGACATGTATATCCTTTTGGGGGGGAATAAAAAAGAGACAAGATACTGGGGTGCAGGTGATGTGGGATGATTCTGGATTAGGATCAGGGGCATATCATGCTGTTACTATATATGCAATATATCATTGATTAAAAACTCAACTCCTCAATAAAATTAATAATAATAATTATTATTATTATTTTGAGTTCATCTAGTAGAATTGAACAACATCCTGTGTTGGTGAATGTACAGGAAATTGGCACTACTGCTCATTAACGTGGGTAAGGAAAACCTTTGTTGAAGGTGGCTTGGCCTAAAAACTGTCTGCACTGATGAGTTGAAATTTAGAAAGTTTTCTAAAGAAATAAGCATAGAAGCACAGAAGTATTAACATATAAGACACATTCACCTTAATCTGAATTAAAATGGCCAAAAAAATTGGATATGCTCGCTTTCTCTCTCTACCAACTTGTACTGTGTGTACTATTTTATCCTCCTGAATACTTTGATATTCTTTCTTTTCCTTATCTCACCTGAGCTGATTCTTCCAGATGCAGTTCATGCCTCTCCTCCTCTAAGTCTTAGGCTAGATACAATATTTCTCCTCCAAACTCCCATGAATGTCTTGACATACTTTTATCACTATGCTTATCACATTACATTAAATACATTTGAATGACTTTTTTCCATACCCCACCACAAAACCCTAAGTACTAAAAACTAGTTTTTGAAAGGAACTAAAGTGAACTGCTCAATTGAACAGGGAATACAGAAGGGACAGTTTGGAGGAAGTCACATTCAGCTTTAGATATACTGAGTTTCAGCAAATGCAACACTCGGAAGATTGCAGAACTGTTTAGAAAATTTACAATTTGGAATCAGGGGAAAGGTTTTCAAAATAGTGAGACAGGTATAGGATAGACATTACGGGCTTTCAAAATATAATAGTGAGACAGGTGTAGGATAGACATTACAGTTCGAAAGGAAAAGAAGAAAGAGGTCAGGAGTCCTAGTTAAATTCAAACTCTAGCAGCTGAAATGTCACTAAATTGAAATGCTCACAAAATATGCTCTGTAACTTGATGATTTGTCCTTTGAGCTGAGGAGGGCAGCAGCCCTGTTCCCAAGGCCCTGGGTGGTAGCATTACACTGGCAGCCTTGGGCATCAGTCCTCCTTCCATAGTCCTGGGCAGTAGCCTGGCCCTGAGGCTTTAGGGATGGCAGCCTGGCCGTGGATCCTTAGGCTTGTGGTAGGAATGGAAGCCCTGAAGAGTTCTGAATTATCTTCAGGGTTGTTCTTCCCTTTTCCTGAAGGACAACAAATGCTCACAGGGGATAGTTCTATTGACTAACCCTGAAGAATTCCAGCAGACTGACATAGTGCCTTCACTTTGGTCCCACCTAGGTCCCCCTTTTCAGTCAAGTTTGAGTGTTTTTGATAGTATAGCCCCATCTCCATTTCTGGCTCTTGCTGTGATGGCTGATTTTTTTTTTTCAGGAGAGAGAGAGAGAGAGAGAGAGAGAGAATCAATTTTATGTAGTTTTTCATGTGATTTCTGTTGTTCCAACACGTCATTGTGTACGTGGTGCTAGTGTTTGAGTCTGTGACTGCACACATGTCAGGCAAGCACTGTAACTGCTGAGACACCATTCCAGCCCTCTGATAACTGATCTGATCCATGGATTATACTTGTACTTTCTTCATGGAACCATTACCTAGCCACACCCTTGGCATCCTCTCCAGAACACTTTCTCTTTAGTTTTTTATTTTATTTATTTATTTTGCAATACAGGTAAGATGAGAATTTTCCAAATGTTCAAGTTGTGGTCCCTTTTAGCTAAAGCATTCCTTCAATTTATCTCTGTTATTGAATATGTTTTCAAGTTTCCTCACAAAGGTAAACTTCCATCAAACACTAAAACATGTCACAGCTTGATTACTTGCCAGGTCACAAGTATCACCTGTCCTACACAATCTAATAATGTTTCCATTCCCAGACGAGGCCTCACCAGAACCATCTTTAATGTTCAATTTATACTAATAATTCCAACACAGTCTAGTCTATCTCCAAATTTTTCTAGCCTCTACTCATCACCCAGTTCCAAAACCATTTCTATATTTTAGGTGATTGCTGTAATAGAATCAAATTCTGTATTTGTCAGGGTTCTCTGGAGAAACAGAAGTAACAATACATGTGTAGATATGAGCAGGGGAGATTTACATTATGGAACTGGCTCATGTGATTGCTGAGGCTTGGCAGGTTGAAAGTCTGATAGAGTAGGCTGGCAGCTGGAAACTCAGGGGAGAGTTGCCGTTTGAGCCTAAAGATGGTCTTCTGGATGAATTCCGTCTTGCTTGGGGGCGGTCAGTCTGGTAAAAATTAAGGGCTTCAACTGATTGAATGATGTCAACACACATGATGGAAGGCTACTGCTTTACTCAGAGTCCATTGATCTAAGTGTTAATCTCATTTTTTTTAATTCACATTGACAAATTGCTAAAGATCTCCAGGATAATGTTAGACTAAATTAGGTAGAAGTTAAGAAAGAGGATATGAGGGTGGGCATTAGATCAACAATGGACTCTAGAGAAGGAAAAGTAGAATTTAGACTCCTTGAAGGCAAGACTACTGGTATTCTTGCTTTTCAGATCACTCCCACATAGGTTTCAACAGAAGTACCCAGAAAACAGTAGGCACTCAATAAATGTCCCTGATTGGCAACACATAGACTCTAGAAGTGTGGCAACAAGAGGAGGAATATCGCCAGAATAAATTTCATTTGTTTTCATAATATTCCATAAAACCATTTTATTCTTGGCCATGAGTTTCACATATATTTCAAAGATTTACTATTATAATTGTCATTTTGTTATTGTTTTCATCAATCCAAGAGGTTTATTATTGCCTTAAGCTAAATTAGAAGCTTGGATTTGGTAATAAGCATTGTTTGATCAAATATATCTACACAAAACCCACACATTATATAGATTTAAGCATTAGTAGTCTCACAAATAATAAAGCCAATGAGACTTATTTTAAAATAGAGTTTTTTGAATTAAAAAATACTATTAAAAAGTAGGGGGGCTGGAGAGGTGGCTCAAGAGTAGAGTGCTCTCCAGGCATGTGCAAGGACCTGGGTTCAAACCCCAGCACCACATACACAACTAAGTGTTGGGGGAATAAAAAGATGAAAGAATAAATAAAATTATCTCCCTCTCTCTCTCTCTCTCTTTCTCTTTCTCTCTAAAAAAATTAATATAAGTTTAAGTCTTGGTGTTATTTATTAGCTTTTTCCCATAACTGCTTTATAATTACTTACATAAAAAAGTAAATTTATTATTCTAAAAGTTTGTAGTCCTGAATGTCTTACTTTTTTCCTATAGAAAATTTGTAATAGATATTTCTGAATACTTTGAAGAGTTAAAATAGATTATATAATGAAAATCCTTCCACTAAGAAAAAATATTACGCTGCATTCCCTATATGGTTTTTCATAATTCATCCCATCAAAGCAGTGGTCAGCGCAGACACCATGATGAGCCCACAGAGGTTTCACCATGTGATCCATGAAGTACGAATAATATCTCAAAAATAGTTGCAAGGTAATCTGTGGGGCCTTACAGTTACAAATATGTTGTCAGCAATAGGTTTTCTTTATTTTCTGAGTAATAAGCACTTGCTTCTAGGTATTTAGCTCACCCGTTTAGTCCTAGAGTTCTATAATTTTCTCTTTCAGAGAAACTGAACAACTTGCCTTTCTGTAGGGACTGACAGCTGGATGTAGCTTACTAAATATCACCTCCTGAATATCACTTCCTTCCAAAGTACAATAGTGATCCTTGGATTCATAATCTTCAAGATAAATTTAAATTTTGCAGGCCACTCCTCAGGCAGCCTAGTCATGTCTAAGTGGTTCTTCTTTGGACTGACCAGTGTTAGATAACCACGATGCCCATTGGCACTATTTTGTTTCTATTGCTCAGATGAACAAACTTGCATATGGTATGCTGCTTTCCTTGCAAACTTCAACTCAAAAACTTTCAGCTAAAAGGAAGAAAACAAATTTGTCTCCTGGTTAAACCCTGACTGGTTATCACTGAGGTAAACTTAGAATTAGGGAAAGAAGACACTGTGAATTTGTATTCAACTAAAGACGGAGTGGTGCTCTGTGTACTGACGGCTGTGTTTAAGACCAGTCATCTTAATCAACAATGAATCAGAAGAAAATTACCCAGGCTTTGAAGCACAATGAAATTGAATTCTATGAATTTATTGCTTCAAACTGGGCATTTGTCACACCAATATTTCCCAAAGAAATGTGTCTTTTCTAGAAATCTTTATCTTCATTTTTAAAATATTTAGTGGCATAGTAGTCACATTATCCAAGGAAATATTGCCTGACCCATACCAAAGTAGAGGTAAAATCTAAACTTTTCTTTGAGTTGAATTGTACATTGGTAACAAACTTTTTAGTTTGGGATAACAAGATTTACAGAAAAGTTGCAAAAACGAATATAGAGATCTTAATAGCTTTTAAGATAAAAGGCCACTATATAAGAGTGATTCTAATGCCAGGGTTCATATGTAAGCAAAACAAAACCTATGGTCAGACAATCACAGGTAGTCAACTGAACATTCTTAAACTTTAATCAACCAACCAGTTTCTGTGCTTCCACATTCACCCTATGAAAACTTTCCCCTGACCCTGTTGTTGGATCTCTGAACCACTTGGTGGCTTGATACGACCTGATTTATGAATCTCTGTTTGCTCAAATAAATTCTTTAAAAGTTTAATGTGCCTTAGTTTATCTTTCAACACCTGCTTCCTTATTTCCCTTATTATTTCCATTTTATATTACTATAGTATACCTCTTTGACAACTCAACTCCTTAATAAAATTTTAAAAGAAGAAAAGGAAAACTAGTGAAAAATGAATTGTAAGAAAAATGCAACGTCAATATTTACGAGATACAGTTATAAGATACTGCATAAGACATTTGAATAAGCTACACTGTATGACTTTACAAAAATGTAAATGTTTAATCCTATTGTCAATTATATCTGAAAATAACAAAGGGTGATGGGAAATGAGTAGAAAGGGAAATGTTGGAACTGAGTTAAAGCATGGTACACTCCAATCATTTATAAGTATGTCACTGTATATACTATAGTCATGTATATAAAAAATGTTCTTCATAGGTATAAGAATTATGTCGCTATAATTGAATATTTTAGGAAAAATATAGGAGCAAGAAAGAGAGGCAAGGGATCTGAGGAGGGAGATAGGGGGATGCAGGGAGGGGGGCTATTGACCAAATTGTATTGCTGTATTGTGTGCATCTATGAATATGTGACAACAAATCCCATCTTTATGTACAACTATACTGCACCAATAAAAAAGAAAAAAGGAAGAAATCAACACTGGGTATCTTTATTACTAACCCAGGGCTACTACAACAAATTTCCACAAACTTGGTGTCCACTGAGATATTAATAACTATTTAATAACTTTTGTAATCTTTGTAAGCAAAAACAGCAACACAGCTTCATGAAGTAATGTTTAAACAAACAGCCAATATAAGGAATCATGTGAGCTAGTTCCCTACAACTAAAATTTCCAAGCCTCAGGACAGTAACAGTGAATTCTAATAGCAGAGTTAACAACCATTTACTTCGAACAAACCTCAGTCAGGATTATCAATTCCCTGCTGGTACAAAACTCTATTGGATGTAGCCTCAAAGCTCCCTTCTCACTTACTTTTAACCTCTGTCAATGTTTGTAAATGTGCAGTTGGTGCTCTCTCATAAAATCACCAATTGAATAATACATTATTTTCATGTAACAGTTTTGACCCTGGAGACCTTAGAAAATTTTACAGTGTAGGTGTAGGTCAGTTACAAAGCCGCTCATGGAAACCTTTGGGATAAACAGCACTACTGAGGATTCTGACTTGAGTATTTATATACATTTTCCTTACAACAAGGAAGCTAAAAAAAAATCTGGTTATTGTTGGACTTCTTGAAGGCAGGCTATATTTATCTCACCCTGCTTGGTCAACAGAACACAAAACCAAGTTAGAACTAACATATGTAACTAAAAGATAACTTCAGTAACCTCTGCCATTTCACTATTTGCAGAACACCCATGTGCAGGCTTATTACATCAGCAAAATAGTTAGAGCAGATGCTTAAGGAAAGTACTCACAACGTATTATCTCTACTGTGTGGATCAAGCAGCCTGAATACAAGTATTTAGCTTTCTTTGTGCAATCATATTTACGTACAGGCACATGAATTTAGGAGGATTTGAGAATCTTTCCTGATTCCTTATATATTAACAATATATGCATAGAAATATCAAAATAATAGTATATTTAATATGGTCTTTGATATTCTTTTCAAATATAATTAGGCCAATCCCAATGAGAAATTTAAAAATCAATTAAAAAGCACTCAAAATTCCTCCAAACTCAAGTTACATTATGTGACCCAATCTTTTTACAGTCTGATTAACCAGACTGTTTTCCAAAATTTAGTCTGGCAACAACAAATACTCTAAATCCTTAAAAGGCAATTTCAAGGAAATTATGAGTATATTAAAGTCAAGGAGGAAAATAAATGTGGATTACTTCCTCTAAAACAAGAATGCATTTCAATAAAATATATGCTAGCAAGATATGCATTGCAAGATTATAAATGAAAAGCTATGACATGATTTGCTCTTTTGTTTCTTAGCGTGGAATTTTTTTAAATACTGTATTTTATCTTGTTATTTGCACAAAAGCACTTAGGAACCTCTCATATTTTCAACATCACTTTTTTGACAAGACACAGAGAGGACTTATCTGTGGGTGGCACTCTGTAATAATAACCAGAGGAGTGTCGTAAGACAGAACATCATGTCACCTGCTAAGATATTCATTGACTACACATCCCTGAGAATAAGGATGAATGTCTTCATGATTACTTAGGATACAGAGTGATTTTACTTTTGAAATCCAAATGAGGTCATTAATTCCAAAGGGTAGCTTCACAAGAACTGCAGTCACCTTTGTAAGAATAGAGGAAGGGAATTAAACAGCCAACTAATTTAAGATTTTTTTCTGCTTGTCACTTTAATTATCTTTTATTCTTCCCTTTATGACAAATATGATATAAAATATCACTGAATATGAAAGCTGCACAGCATGGATGGAGCCTTGTCTGCATGTTCCCCACTTGCATTGCAGCGAGGGACACTGGGAAGCAGCCCACCCTGGGTTTTTACCCGAAGTGTCACATGACATGCTGGCCTACAATATGGGGGGACACCTGCTTCTGGGATAGGAGGGGAGAGGTAAGAAGAACTGGAACAGAGCTTAGGATGTTCTAGTCATTCCCTATAGTCTCCAGCTGTCATTGCTTGAATTATGTGCAAGAGCAGAGGATGTATGTGGACTGGGTCAGTCCTAGGCCACCTGGAGGACTGTCCTGCACAAATAACAAGAATATTCCCAAGTGCTCCGCTCCAGTCCTTAGGACATGGTGGTCATTCATTTCACTGACCCATGTGTTATAGTCACTCAATACATGGTTTCTACTATTGATTTAAATAGAGTTCTCTTTTAGATCAATTAAGAAAAAGAAATGTAACAGATTTCACATTAACTTCATTTACTCTTTCCAACAATCTTCCTTTCTTTATGCAGATTCAGATATCCATTGTTGATTCTCCTTCCTGAAGAACTTATTTTACTTTAGTTTCAGGGAATTCATTCTGGAGATAAATAACAGCAAGTTTTGTTTGCCTGAGACAGTCTTTATTTCTTCTTCACTTTTGAAGGGAAATTTTCCATGACGTAGAATTTTCAGTTGGTGGAGCTTCTTCCGTTACGGTCTCACTTCACTCCATTCTTGCTTGCATGATTTCTGATGAGTTCTCTCTAACTCTCATCCTTGCTCCTTCAGAGATAAAATGGTCCCTCACCCCAGGTTCTTTTGAGCTTTCTCTTAATTGCTCTTCTGCAATTTAAATGTGATAACCCCAGATGTATTTTTTTCCATATTTGTCTTCTTAGAGCTGGCTGGATGTGCAGTTTTGTGTCTTCCATATATTTTTAAAAGTTCTCAGTCACCATCACTTCAAATATCTCTTCACCTATACTCTTTTTTCTCCTGATAATCCAGCTAAATATCTTACACCATAAGCAATTGTCCCACAGTTGCTGGATAGTCTGATTTTTTCATTCTTTTTTTATTTGAATGTCAATTTGGAATGTTAATATTGACAAGCATTCAAGCTCCCAAATTCTTTCCTCTACTGTGTCCAGTCTACAGATAAGCCCATCAAAAAGGTATTCTTTAATTCTCTTTGTGAGTTTTCAATTTGTAGAATTTTCTTTTGATTATTTTTTCGAGTTTTTAATCTCTCAGCTAGCATTATTTATTTGTATTTCTTTTCCTTTTCTATTATTAAAGAAAGGGACAATGGAAGAGAGAGAGAAAGAGAGAATCAATTTTTATTTTAGTTTTTCATGTGGCTTTCATTGCTCTGACACTTCATTGTACACATGGTGCTAGGGTTCTAATCTGCATCCTTGTGCATGCCAGGCAAGTGCCATAACCACTGAGCCACCACTCCAGCCCCCAAACTCTATTTTTTTATCAGTATGCTTCATAGCATTTGATTAAAGTCAGGTAGATAGATACAGATAGACACCAATGTATATACAAAATGTCTATATGGATATAAACATCTATACATACAAAAATACAAACACACACAAATAAAAAATTGGCCTTTAGCATGAGGATCTATGTTAATCTGGTGAGGTTGGACTTAGTTTTGTGTTTACTATAGCTACAGGTGGCAGAATCTTCAATTTCCTCTTTTATATTTGTTTGAATCCCTGGTGGCTTTTGTGTTCTCTAAGAACACCTCCTCAGACACTCAGTATCTCTCAGCTCATTGAGTCACAATGTCTTGTGGCCACCCCAGAGCCCTGTTGGAGAAGTAGTAACACATGGGAAGGAGAAGCATTCAATAGTCTCATGATTAAGTCTCAATGTTTTAGGAGCCCTGTGTCCCTGGGCTGTGACTTTACCAAGTGCTTCTGAACTTTTCTTCCCATTTCAGTGGTGACACTACAAGGCTGGAGGGGGCTGGAATCATATATATAGAGAGAGAGACATTGCCATGTGAGATAAGATTCTTGGAGTCTTTTCCTCTGGGGACTGGGTTTTTTACTATAAAGAAGACTGGGCATGTTTTTCAAGGATGAGTAGAGTCACGCGGGGGTGGGAGGCTCTTAACTCTTTGCCATGAGATGCTGGTGGCATACCAGGATCCAGCTGGAGTACAGGGCAAGCTCTAACACTAGGTTTCCCAGGGGTTTCTCACTCAAATTTGCTCATACTCAGCCTTGGCAGTTCACTGAAACTACAGTTAAAGTCAGTATAGTGGAACACACTTATAATTCTAGCAACTCCAGAGGCTGAGGCAACTTATAGAGACCCTGTATCAAAAAAAGAAAAAGAAAAAAAAGAAAGGTCTGGGAATATAGCTCAGTGGTAGAGAACTCCTGGGGGAAAATTTTTTAAAAAGTTGAAGTGCCCTACCAGTTTATGGCTCTAACTGCTTCTGCTCCAGGTAAACTGACTAGGACTGTGATTCTTTGAATTCACTCTTCACTCCAGATTTCAGAATGATGGTTTGTCATGTACCTTCAATTCTCTAAGAAAGATTGTTGCTTTTCATATTTTTAGGCTTTTTCTTATTCTTAGCACAAATTGATGACTTCCTACTTCTTTATATATCAGAGGAAGATTGTAACAAGTTTCCAAACTCAGCATTGAAACTTTGTTACTTGGTAATATCCTCACTCTGGATCATTCATGGAACAAACCACTGTCTTCTTTAGGACCAAGAGTTGACAGATCTAATAATATACTCAAAGAGCCAAGTGTTCTGCCCATGGGCAGCCCTTGACTTAAATTATTAAGAACATATATTTAGCCATTCTCTTAAATCTAAAGGGAATTAGATCAATTAATCTTAATAATGGATTTCAACTTTTAGTGAAAACTAACAGTACAAGTCTGGACTACTGACATATTACATTTTAAATGATAATGCACATTATATAATAGATCTTTAAAAATTTGATAACATAGGACTGGAGCAGTGGCTCAGCAGTTTCAGTGCTTGCCTCGCATGCACAGGGATGCAGATTCAAACCCCAGCACCACATACAGAACAAAGTGTCGGAGCAACAAAGGCCAAATGAAAAACTAAATAAAATTGGTTCTCTCTCTCTCTCTCTCTCACTGTCTCTCTCTCTCTAAAACGTTTTGATATAATAGATGTTACCTATAATGAACATGTTTTGTGAATATATATTGTGATGCTTACATATATAATACAAATATATTTCCCCATGTAGCAATCATAGATTCATTCTCCATCTTTGTCTACTCTTCTCTATTCTATGGAGAACGGAACAATAAAAAATAAATTGAAATGCTCACTTGGCTTCTGGTTGCATTCAACACAAGACAAGAATGCAAATGAAGGGGAAAGAATGAGGTTGAAGCATTAATTCCAACGGTTTGTTCCCTATGTATTCATCTTCGGTTGGGCACATCCTTTGAACAAAGTTTACTATTGACAGCTCCCTTAAAGTTTGTGTCCACTCATGTCTGGGTTAGAAAAGCCTAATTTTTATGTGTTTAGCCTCTGAACCGGTTTACAGTACTAAAGGCAGAAAAAATAAACAACCTAGGATATGTTGTGATAATGTCATCCCCAAAGCTCCTTTTCTTTCTTCCTATTTGCTTATTTATTGAGGCTAGAGCATATGAGTGTGTGCAAAGGAAGAAGGTGAAAGGAGGTGTTCTGGATGCTTCCCAGGTAACATCTACAGAGTAGACAATAGGCCTATGCTCTTGCCTTCCTGATCCAGCATCAGCAACTCTTGTTTTGAACAATCAGTTCTATTTGCTTTGTAGTTGCTGTAAATCTCTTCCAAATTCTGGCAGTGTTGCTTATCAGACCTATATTAATTAGGTTGATGTGAATTTTGACATTTTTGATGTCTTAATAGACACTTCACTGAGAAGGTAGGAGAAGGTATAAGATACTATTTTGAGCCCAAAGACTATTAAATTAACAGGGACTATTATATAAACCACACATATTGTCCCTCCTGTGTGAGGATCAACAACATAGAACTAACCTCTTTACTTTATGCCTGAGCTAAACTAGGTAGATATCCCTGACAGTCCCCAAATCCATTGACTGTTTTCTTCCCTTCTATTAGGATTCTCTTACCTCCAGCTCTACCTATTGAAAGTATATTTTTATTCGAGGATTACCACAAATGTCAACTTCCCTGTGAAACATATATCAATGTCTTCAATCAGATATTATTTTTCTCTTTCAAACAATTATTATATAAATAATTTATGTCTCCCTTGTTGTTTTTTGCACACATATTCACAGAATCAACTCTCATTATTTGCTGAACTTATACCCTATAAAAATCTCTGCTGAATATGAACTGGGGGGGTTCAAGATGGCGTTCTGAAGACAAAGGCTTTCCCTGCACCTCCGCGACTGATCAGGATTTCTCCAACTTCCTGCCAGTATTTCCAGGTGCGTTTGGGGAGATTGGTAATATAAACCACCAGTCCTAATCTTGGCAGTAGATTTGAGAAATAGAAACTTGGAAGCGACCTGGGGATTTGTTCTGACCTGTCTCAGCTGCAGCGCGGCTGCAGCGCGGCTGCAGCCGCCCCGCGGCAACAGCCGCCATGCCTACACTCCAGCCAGCCAGAGTCACATCTGCAAAGAAAAACCCCGCGCAACTTTAAAATCAGCGTTCTCCAAGGACCTCTCTGGGACCTGCGTTCCATTTTGCGAGGAGATCGGAGACTGGAAATACCATTCAAGTAAGCGCGGAGCGGCGGCTTGCGCGGAGGAGGCGGG